>JAFMPE010102953.1:0-13270 GCA_024759925.1 Ficus religiosa
TCTGATTATACTATCAGCTGAGGACATCTGGATGCTGCTTCTCACAAAGAAGCTTCTGTACCGACGGCGAGAATCCTTCCCAGTTTATGTCTTCAGTGGAGCCTTCTTCTCTCTGTCAGATATTCGAGCAGGAGCAGTTGAGTGCGACTTGAACCGACCCCTTCCACCCTCTTCCTTTTCCTGGAGGATGAGAATCATACATATCAAGTATTCATTATAAACAATTCTTTTGCATCTGGTATCACAGAAAAGTTAAATTATTTTTACAAAAAATCTTCAAAAATTCGATAGTCGAAATGGTTCTAATTTTTTAAATTTAGCATCCCATCCAGCCGAAGAAAAACATTCAGAAATCCAAACAAACATCTCGAACTAGGATGAATATAAGATCTAAAAACTCCAAGAATTTCCTGATTTTCCAGATAATCTATAGCAGAGAGGTAACGTATCTGGTGCCTGTCTACTATCAGCTGAACAGCTAAATGGAGAAATAAGTTTACCTTCTTCTTAACAATTTGAACCACGTCCTCATCTTGAAGAACGTGACCAAGACCACAATGCTGGGGGTAATGCCTGGCACTTATACCCCAAACTAACACGTACTTAACATCCTTCACTAAACTCCTGTGAATGTGGTTACAGAAGTCTTCCACAGTGCAGCCACCTCTATCCTATTAAGATAAACCAAGAGGAAATAAGTCATTAAGGCTTAAATATGCTGACAATAAGTTACCAAGAAAACCACTCAAAAAGATTGAATCATACAGTAGATAGCACAACAGGATCGCTGAAATCAGGTTGCTGGCCTTGCGGCTTTGTATAAACTCTAACGAGACCCATTTCTTCCCACATCTTTGCGAGTAGTCTATCCAAGTTCAGCTGTTTAAGCAACAAGAATAAACAAAATAAATATAGCTCAATCCATTCCCACATTGTACGTAATGACATATATATCAAACACACAATTTGAAAGGAAGTAAACTGAATCGAGCGGATCTTATATATTTATTATTGACCACAGCCAAATTCTTTGTAACTTGGACAGCTCATCATAAGTCGTATGACTTGACAATTTCTTCCATTCTACATTTACTAGTAAAATGAAAAGGCAGAAAACTTGCCTTCAGATTGCAGCTAATAACAACAGAGTTAGGTTGTCGTGCCAATTTATCCACGTCATCAATACCAATAACATCTATCTTGTTGTAAACATAAATACACTTCATGTATTTACGATTTCCCTCAATAACATCAATAAGATCGTCCACTGTTGCATCCTCACGAAATAGTACCTGCAAATAATCCATCATCACACGAGTTTGATTTCTTATAACATAGCTTGGAAGTTATGCAAGCGAGATACACTACATAAAAGGTGTAATCCATTTAGAGCTGAATCAGACAACTGGTTCAGTTAGCATAGCCTTTTAGCTTCATACCTCTGCATTGTGAATTTTGTATTCATGTAAAATTTGATAACAAAGCTTCTCATCCACATGAGTCAACGGAACAGTGCTGTTGAATGAAATACCCCCAGTTTTTTTCTTTTTGAAGTATATCTGGAAACAATGCCAAACCCAATTAAGATCCCCACGGGTTATTTAAACAAAATCAACAAATTAAAAAAACCAATACAAAAAGAAATCCAACTAAAGCAGGTTTTCGAAATCATATTAAGGTCTTTGAAACGATAAACTTACTTGAGGTGGTCTTTTGTTTAAACGCAAACCCACAGCTTCCAGCTCCCTTGTCAATATTTGCCGATGACCCTCACTCTGATGCAACAAACAATTTACAATATAACAAAAATGTTGGAGTAAAAGCAAATTTCAAAGAAACATACCCACAACAGGACACGGAAAAGATGAAATAGAAGTAACAATAACTGGAAGGTTGAAAAAGAAAGACATGCTAAATTAGCGGAGTAACCATCATAGGAGCGGAAGTACTCAAGACACAATTACTTACTTTTGAGGCATCAAGGACCATTAGAACAATGTCAGAAGACTTGGAAACAGCAATAACCTGGCAGAAACATGGTATCACATATTCTTGAGATTTACACGAAACTTAACAGTATCGAGCAGAATAATTGACAAGAAATTACAACAATAAAGCAACCTTAAACAAATCGTGCAAAATTATCTCCATGAGGAAAAGCATGATGATGCATCATCACAGACTGCAAAAGTGCAGTCGCAACTATACCTGCCTTCCACGGCCCTTGCCTTCAGACGCACCTTCGATAATTCCAGGAAGGTCAAGAAGCTGAATTTTCGTGTCGTTATAGTGTATAATGCCAGGAATGCATGTGAGTGTTGTGAACTCGTACGATGCTGCTTCCGAGTGTGTGCCCGTTAACATTGTCAAAAGTGTTGACTTCCCCACACTATGAACAATCAATAGGTCAAAATTTTGCAAGGATTTCGATTCTCACTCTCAGGCCCGCATATTCAATTTTGAAGTTAAACAAGAACAATTCAAAATCATATGAAGAGATATAATAAAGACAGCAAACCAAACCTTGGAAAACCTATCAATGCAACACGTCCATGGCCAAATTTTGTTACTTCAAAACCTTCTCCTCCTCCGCTAGAACCCTATAAGTTATATAACAGGCAACGAATCAGCAACATATATATATATATATATATTATATATATCAAGCAATTTGTTGTCATTGAGTCCGACAAAAAAAAAAAAAAAAGCATGCCTTTGGAGGCTCCAGCAATTGAGTCCTAAGCTTAGCTATCTTTGCCTTGAGCTGACCAAGATGATACTCTGAAAATTCCATTATCGAATTAGAAAAAACTCAAAATCAATAAACATGATTACTTCACTGTGAATAACAAAATTAAATTGCGAAGAGGTAATATACCAGTTGCTTTGTTTTTCTGAGTCCGAGCCATCTCGGCCTCAATTTCCTTGATCTTCTCTATGATTCCCATTTTTCCTTTGTTTTCAGCTTCTCTATCAACCAAAAAAAAAAAGGCGAACATAGATTTAGTTCGTCACGAAATTTCTCAGAAACCAAACAGATAGAAGAAAGGAATAATGCGAATTAGAGTTGATGAGAATTGAAGTTTCGGATTTCGATGACTCGCTCTCACCGTGACTCAGACGGAGTTGGGCGATGATCGCCGGAGCTGGAAGCCAAGAAGAGAGAGAGAGAGAGAGAGGGAGAGGGATCAAGGATGAAAGCAGGGGAGGAGTTTAGGGCTTAGGAGAGGAGAGAGAGAATCCGGAGCCGGACTCGATGTGTGGGCCCGTAGTTCTTCATGGATCGAATGTTTTGGCTAGGCCTTGAATTTGGGCCCAATTGTTGATGCTCAGTCCATCCATAAATCAAATTTTCTTTTTTCTTTTTTCTTTTTTCCTTTTTTGGAACTTTTTGTTAATTTCTTGTTAAATATTAAATTTAAAAGAAGGAGAATGATTAAATTTTTTTTTTTAAATAAGAGGTTTTTTGTCCATTTTAAAACTCAAATTTTGGAACTTAAATGTACTTTTTGGAGTATACGTGTTTTAGGATACAATTGTAGTTGCATTTTATGATGTTGATTTTAGGATATATTTTGTACTAATTGCTATTTGTATATTGAATTCATTTGAAATATTCCTAAAAAAAATTCATATGAAATATGAGCATGAGAAAGTAGTAAAAGGAAAACATTCATTGGTTACAGAACCTGTTTAAACATTCGATAAATGTGTAGCTGCACACAAAAGACTCTAGAGGTTTGATAAGCGCTTGTTCCTGCTAGTGATTCCTTGTGTTATTTGTTAAGGTTTTCAATATTATAATTTATTAATAATATGATTTGTAGTCGTTAAAAATTAATATTTTTATTATAGATTAAGGATCAATGAAGAATACAGGGCTGTAGTGAGGACGACGAAATCATAATTGCAACAGTTGCAGTGCCATGTAGATCAAGGGCTTGGGATGGGCGCCATGCTAGTCAAGGGTGAAAGCCTCAAGAGATCTGGTCGGCTATGACGAGATCCGACAGTGGTGATGGAAAGCTCGCAGAATTGCAATGGATGCGATGCGATGTAGACAAAGGGCTTGCGATGGGAGACACGCTAGTCAGAGGCCAGAGCCTCCATAGATCTAGTCGGTGTGACGAGCTCTGGTCGGGCATGACAAGCTCCGACTGTGTTGATGGAAAGCTTCAACAATATGGGTGGCAGGTTTCCTTTGTGGGGGGCTTTGTGCTTAGCAAGTGTTGTCCATGTCGAAAAATATTACAACCCCCATGGTTGTTTTTTTCCCACATAAGTGAGATTAACCTGGAGTCCGCGGATAAATTATACTAAGTCACACTCCCACTCCACATTACAAACGCACCCTATAATAATCTGTGCAACTTCCTATTAACTGGAATTCCTGTTCAAATTACTCGAAAACAAGAAAAGCCCCTCTAATACTTTCTAATATTAAACGAGCTTGCAAAACACACGACCATGAAAGTCCACAAAAATGCCACGAAATGTTTGCCAATTCGTTTTCCCGGTTCACTACTTCAGCAGCATAGCCCCATCAATCAGTATCAAATGGGGGTGGAACGCCAAATAGCTTACCAAAGCTGCAAGTTACTGAATTAGTATAAGAAAAACATTTCGGAAAGCTTCGAAAATGTTTAATAAACTCGATCCCGACAACCTGCAATCCATAGAAAACATCGGCATAACATTTGGATTTCCTTCAACTGTTACAATTTGGTATATTTATTTTTCCTCCTATTTAGACGGTTAGAATGGCAGTTTATTTACAATGTTACAAGTACCCCGACTGTGTCTCATGCATGCTTCTCCCACCAACACCTCCCAGATTGTTTGAGCCCAGATTCGGAGGAACCTGAGAGTGCATCTCGGCAAGCTCCCTCACTCGCAACAAAATCGGCGCTGGGATGGGAACTGATGCATTTTTCCGAGAATTCATCTGCATCATTGACCACATAACAATAGGGAAGGGAAACTTACGTATAATAACAGAAAGGCAAATCATAAGAATGAAACAAAAATGATGAAAGAGGCTTGACCAGAAAACCCGGGTTTCATTTTTTATGCCACCATTATATTGTTCCTAGTAGAAAACATTCACAAACATCTATGAAAAATTCCTGGAAGTAGCTTAACAGGTTGAAATCAAAGTGGGCAAAACTCAACCACATGTTTGGAAAAATTTCATAGATAAGGTTAAGGTTTCAACTTACTGCCTCATCAGGAGGTGTCTGTGCAAGGCTAGCTTTCAGCAGATTCCTCCACTTGTCCTACAAAATTCAGCCTAATTAGCCTCAACATAATTCAAGCATAAACAACTGCTGACTTAGGTTGTAATGCTAATAAAAACTGGTGGGAAGACGTACCTTGAGGTCAACTGAGGTGCGGTAGGAATAGGATGCAAAGGCAAGCCTCTTGATCTCAGACCACCTCCCAGCACCACATTTGGATACACCCTCGACCAACTTCATAACCTCAACAAGAGTCCAAGCTCTATGATGTTTCCTTCTCACTCCACCTTTTGCAGTAGGAACGGTTGCAACATTATCATCTGAAGTGTCTTCAGATGAATCTGTGTGCTTTGGACCCAGATTCTTCCCCTGTTGAACTTTCCCCGCCGCTGAAAATTGCTTATTCTTGTCTGCCTCGGAGATGAGCTACACGGGAAAAAGCATCAGCATAAAAGAACACATTTGAGCATAGATAATGCATATATCTCTCGTGTAACCAAGAACCAGAAAAGCAGCCCTATTGCATTGATACTATAACAACATCCGCCATAAGCGGGTAAGCCAGATGCATTTTGAGTAAAAAAAATGCAAAATATGATTTCAGAAATAACGAACCATAAGTACAGAAGGTCTAGCTTCATTTATCGGAATTTGGTCAAACTAAGTTATAGAGATAAGAATAGAACAAGGTTATGGAGCACAGAGTCTAAGAGAGTGCCATTTCTATTTTATTCTCCTTTATACGAATGAAGCCCTTAATTTGAGGGGGGAAAAAACGAAACATACGACCTCATAGTCATCAACATATCAATGAGTGCGTAAGAATAATCACATCAAACTGACAAAATGGTTGACATAACGTCACGATTCACATATTACACACAAAGTTTTTCTCACCAGTGGCTCAGTCTGTTCAGAAGCAGATATAGACTTCAAGACTTTGTCCGTACACTCATTATCTGGTTGAGAACTAGGCACTGCAAGGACCTTCACGACTTCAGCTGCCACACCCAAACTACTCGGATGGAATTTCTATTAAAATGCAGTTGGCCAAGTTCAGTTTTTTTGTCACGAGAAAAATGTCAAGCACCACTTAGATTTAATACTGGATTGCAAAAACAAAACAAAATGATGGAAAGCGCCTATACAAATTTTAGGAAATGAGAGAGAGAGAGAGTCAATGCAGACATATAGGTAGTTCTGGAACAAGTTTGCCAGAGTAGTAAATAGGCTTTTGACATGGTTTATATAGCCTACATTTCAAAATCAAGACATGCCCCCGAGCTCCCTTTTAAATAGAAACAAAAAAAACAAACAAACAAAAAAAAACAAACAAACCAACCCCGAGTTTCATGAAGCTAGTAATTTGATCAAAGAAATCCCATTTTTCATTCAGTTATTTCTTATATCCTAAAATTGTAATATTAATATGAAATAATCATTCTTTGCCAGACGTTTTGATCCAACACATCAGATCCAAAAGGCCAAACCCAAATTTTCTACATACTAAAAGCAACAATCAACTAGCTAAGCCACATGAGAATTGTACATACCATAAGGGCCTTTATATTTTTCCTTGGACGGCTTCTTCGGACCCGAGAAACACATGGAATCTGAATCCCAGACCCGCCAAGAGAGTCCAACCGTGTCAACATGATTCTCTCATTCAAAGAGACATTTTTTACAGGCCTAAGACAAAATTTTTGCGATGTCTGTCCACATCCAAAATTTTTGGCTGAACCGTGCACTTTTTGGCTACAATCTCTAGTTTCAGCTTCAGAAAGTTCTTCAATGTATCTCCTTGTGGGCTTCCGAACTCGTTTGGCAGCTCTTTGTTCATCACTACCAAAATCAAATTCAGCATTGTCATTGTATCTCTCGCCTGAAACAATTTGATGTTCTTCCATTTGGCTGCCATGATTAGTTGGTGAATGCTTGGGGCTGACACTCATCGCTTCAACTTTAGACTCCTCAGCGCAAGCCCCATTTGCATTCTTACAGCGTTCTTCATTTCGCTTGTTCACCAATTTGTTGTCTTTAATTGTGAAAGACGTGGTAGGAACATCACAAGAGTTGGTCAATCCCATTGCAATCCTCCTCTTAAGCCACAATTTATCTTTGACAGTAGTTTCCCGCCCAAAAGTTGCTTTGAACAATTCATGAAGCTCTCTAATTGATAGATTGTCCAAGCATATTTCCCCCTTGAACTTTGAAAAATCAGGATTCGAATTATTGCAGACATCAGAAGTTGACGGACCACTATCTCGTTGTCCATCTGATGGTTTAGAGCACTCCCCAATGCTCCCAGATAAACCATTACAGCTGTTGTTTACTCTCAGTGCTGACGAAGGAACAATTTCCTGCAAAGGAATTTCAAAGAGCTTCTCCTCAACAGCAGACAATTCATCATGCTGATCAGAACACTTGTTGTCAACACTCATAAAAGCAGAAGAATTGTCAAGAGATCCACAGGCTATGGGGATTCTCTCTTCCTCTTTAACATTTTGTGACACCTCCTGAATGTTCTACATAAGATTTTGTTATTGAGGTCAAGAAGGATCGAGGAAAAGGAATAACTACAGAAGCTATATTTGCAGACACACAAGCAGACCAAAAAAAATTACCTAAATTCAATTAAAGAAGAACGACATATCCACACCAGGAACAGGGAACTAAATGAACCACTTCGAGAAGAAAAACTACTCTTAAGCAGAATGCAATCCATTAAGAGATTAACTTGTCAAATTAAATACATTTATCAACGTTCAAAACCAAAATTTTTTTTTTTAATTACATAGTCCTTCTAAAGTTCATTTCAGTGTGATTAAGTAGTAGCTAAATAACCATAGTTCACCTGCAATCATCCAATTATTCTGCAACCCAAGCAGAATCCACATTTAAATTTGAGAATACCAAAAGAAGAAGAAGAACCAAACCAATACCTCAAATTCTGAAGTCAATTTATCTGTATCAGCTTCTTCTGTGTTCTCAGAATGTGATAAACCTGGAAAATATTGTTCAATTAAATATGAACCAGAGCCTTCTTATTGATTGAATAAAACTAATACTCTCCACAAAGAATAAAAGGAGAAAAATGAAATATACAGATAAGTCTGTCGAAACCTTAATTGTTAAATATGTTCCACAATCCTGGGGAGAAAATTCCAAGCGAAAAAATATCTAGAACACCTATTCAAATAGACGCAGAAATTGTCACTACAATACCTTCTGAGACTTCCAACTGAAGCTTCCCAGGGTCCGATCCTTCATTGGATGTGCACTCTGTAGTCTTCTCTATGTCCACAACATCAAGCATCTCTGTCTTGTCATCAACAAGAAAATCCTCAACCTCCATTACTTCTTCATCTGTTGCAGGCACGAACCTCCCATCACCGTCAACCTGGACAACACATAAGTCACCGTAAGTTCAACCTATTAAAAATTGAAGAAATACGAAGCAATCATGATGCCAGCGTAGAAACAGAAGCGCCAATTGTAACCTATCAAAAAATATTCACATTTACTCTATTTTCATTACTCATCTTAAACTTCTTCTCATTCAATCAACTAGAACAAAATTTAAATTTCTGCATCATGACCATACTAAGAATAATACTTCAGCCGCTGATTCAAATGTCATTTACCAATTATATCTTAACAAGTCAACTGCCAAATAATTCAGAAACACGCATGGCATTGCCCTTATTCTAAATTAATCAACATTTTTATGCCCCTTAAGTAAAGAAATGTAACTTTTGGTAAACGAGACAGGAACAGCAAAAGCTTTAACAGTTCCTACAAAATCAACAAGACAAAATGTTAATGAAATGTACCCGAACGAGCTTGTATACAACTGGATCAGCGACATGCTTTGGCGAAGACAAACAGGAGCTACTCTTCTCAACCCCACACTCCTCAAACTTCCCTTCATTACTATTGTCAACTCCAACCACTGTTTCCATGGAAAATCCACCACACGCAACTCAAATACACAAACTGTAACCCCACAAGGATAAAGGGCAAAAAAAAATTAAAATTTAGAACTTACAAAATACAGGCTACTGAAACAATTACACCAAAATGTCATCCAAAACGAAAATTTGCAAAACCCAGGTAAATTCATGTCTTATTTAAACCAAAACATATGGAATAAATGAAACTTAAGCTCATATACAAAAATTCCAAATACATGAACAAAATTTGAACAAATATATATTTTATAAAAGAAATTCATATATAACCAAAAATTAACCGAAATTAGCAAGATTAAATTCTATCTAAGCATGACCAACGCACAAATTGCTCAAGAAAGTTACAGTAATTAGAACAATTAAGAGCAAATGAAGCTAAATTACTCTCAACTTCTGGAATTCGATCACCCAAAAAAAAAAGGAAATAAAAAAGAAAGCCGGAAACTCGACAGAGAAGGCGAAATTAAGGAGGGCTCACCATAGGAAAGGTGTGAGGGGTGACCGAGTGGACTCAGTCGTGGTGAGTGAGAATTGCTATACAAGAACTGAGTCGGAGCGTTCCGAGACTGAGTCGGAGAAGGCGAGTCAAAAAGTAGAAACAGGGAAAAAGAAGAAGCTTTAGGGACACGAAAGCAGATTAGAGAACAATCGGATTGATGTGAGCGTGTGACTCTCTCTGTCTCTCTGCAAAAACCCTCTTGGTTTTTTTTTTTTTTTTTTTTTTTTGGCTCGCTTTTTTAGTACGCTGTGTTTGCAATCTTGCAGTTCCGGACGCGATATTATCTATAAAGTAGAATTAAGAAATAGGCGTCAAGTCCTGATGTGCGGATCAATGCTTCTTGGCTCTCGACGTTTCTTGTTTCGGACAGCCTGACGGTGGCCCATTGGACTAATGGGTTGCTCTTTAATTTCTTCTCTCTCTCTCTTTAAAAAAATTTGTACTTGAGTTTCTCATTATCAATTTCTTTTTCGTTTCTCAGAAATTACAGTGAAAAACAGTTTGCAAAATTTAAATAAAAAAAAAAAAACACAGATAGATTTAAAAACATTTTTAAAAATTTTTAAACATATTATTTACTTTAATTATTTATGATAAAACTGCTACTTCTGAAAGCTAAATCTTTTTTTTTTTTAATTTTTTCGATGATTAAATTCTTTTTGTTATTATCATGAGTTGGCTCATGATACGACAAATTGAATCAACATTGTTAGTACTTTTTTTTGTTGAGGAACATGGCTTGTACTACCATAACAACAGAACAAGAGAAGCCCATGGAATAAGTTTAATTATTATTCATCAAAAGAAGAAGAAAAAAAAAGGTTTAATTAGACAATGTTTTTGCTTATGACAAAAGGTAATTGATGGTTCAAATAAAGAGCATAGGAAGCAAAATATTTATTAGACAAAACTACTACATTAAGGTCACCAGTCTACTCACCAGTTTAAGCTTAACGCAACTAAATGAAGCAAATACTTGAAAATCCATATCCATATCCTCAACTCAAAAAGATAAAAAAAAAGAGAATGTCTATAAGTAAACTTAAACTTGATCCTTGACCTGAACACTGCAAAGCTAAACAATAAAAAGAGAAAAAGTAAAACTTAAACTTGATCCTTGACCTGAACACTGCAAAGGTAAACAATAAAAAGGGAAAAAGAAAGTAATCTATGCATCAACAACTACTGGTACATCTGCTGCCTCAAATGGAGAAAGCCTTGAGTACTCGTCTTCATCCTTGGGCGGGTGGATTGTAACAAGATCTGGTAGCGGCGTTGTGGGGCCTTGCTTACCCTTGGGGTCCCAGTCGAGCATGATCTTGACTTTGATACCAAGAACACCCTGCAAATGTAAATGGTAATAGGAATATTTGTCGACATAAATAACAGAAACGAAGACACGTTGCTATTCCTCGAACAGCCTTCCAGTTGAAGACATGGTAAAATAGACTCACCTGTCTAAGAAGCACGTGTCTCACGGCAGAGTCGATGTACTCTTTAACAGGCTGGCCAGAGGATATCATGTATCCGTCCTTGAACTTCATGGATTTTGCACGCTGGGCCCTGAGCTTACCACTAACGATAACCTGCATGTCACAAAATAGAAATTCAAAGAGCATTCTTGAAGATATACGAACGCAGATCACATATGGCCTTGTGTAATCGCACCTCACATCCTTTTGCTCCACTCTCCATGACAAATCTGAGCACACCATAGCAAGCCCTAGAAACAAAAAGATAAAAGGAAAAACAATCAAACTCTCAAACATATCAATGCCAAATAGAAAGACAGCAACTACGGCATAACAGAACTACACGAGCATGCTTTAAACATCACAGTTATGGAGGTTGAAAAATAGGAATCAAATAAGGAAGTTAAATGAGGACTAAGAATATGGTAGATTCGTTTTCACTTGTTTGAGTATGAAAAATAGAGACAGTGATGAGAAACCTCGACACTGCTACTGAAGTTAACTACAAAAAACTACTAGTGCTTTCGTTCACACAGCTCATCGAGTCATTACAGATATATACATATATATATATATATAGCTTAATTTTTATTGACCCGACCGTTTAAAAAAAAAAATTTTCTCGCGGAGCAATGTTTCCATTGGATCACGACAGACATGGTAAGAAATGTTGAAGCTCCCGAACCTTAGAACTAATGAGCAGTTCAAAGAAACTAACAAAGCTCCAATTAGTTAATATAAGCATTCTTCGAGATCCTCTGACCCATAATTTGTT
This sequence comes from Ficus religiosa, assembly GCA_024759925.1. Taxonomy (NCBI): domain Eukaryota; kingdom Viridiplantae; phylum Streptophyta; class Magnoliopsida; order Rosales; family Moraceae; genus Ficus; species Ficus religiosa. Next base: position 11,955 of record JAFMPE010102953.1, read on the forward strand.
GGGAAAGGGAGGAGTAATGTGAATGCTCGACTTAGGTTTTCAAATGAGGTGGAATATTTTCCTATGGAAAAGCAACAGGTCAGTCACTGTTTTTTTAAGTCTGAAGGCTACGAAAACAAAACCGAGCTTTTGCAATACCAAGTATGTCTAAAATTGCACCCGGACCACCCATCTCCATGTGTATTATCGATTTGTAAGTTCTAAAACTATATAGCGCTTTACAATTAGCCCCAAAAAAAAAAAAGAAGAAAACACTTGTGATTAAGATTCGAGGCATACCGCCGGACGGCAAGCCCTCCGAGAAGCTTGTAACGGAGAGACTCCGCCTGAGCAATGGCGCAAAGCCCCCTGTTGTTGACTTTCTCTGCATAGAGCTCAACACTGTTCTCTGGAAACTTAAAACGTTTCTGAACAACAGATGTCAGCTCCCTAATTCTTCTCCCCTTCTCACCTAGCCCATTCCAACAAAATTAAATTCAGGAATAGAATAAAACAGAACCAAAACTTCTAAAATAGCATCCAATTGAACAACTAGATTCAGTTATTTCTCGGAATCAGCTTCAATGACGTCAATCAAACACGACATGCTAGAAAATTCTTGTTAATCTGAAAACAACAAAAATTGAAACTAATGTTTTACGGAATTACCAAGAACATTCTGAGTACGAGTGGCCCGGATGATGATCTCCGTCCTCATAGGCGTAACCCTGACTTCGACGCCGGAGTAGCCGTCTTCGGCCAACTCTCTGGTCAAGACCTCGTTCAGTTCGGCGAAGAACACTCCGTCAGCGACGAACTGCGACAAAAAAATAAAAAAATAAAAAATAATAAGTGAATACAACCTTGAACGTCGAAAAATGTTGTTTGGTTGGTGAGAAAGTGAAGAGAAAATTGGTGGCGTGCCTTTCGCTTTTTACTCATTTGAGTAGCCATGATTGTGGGTTGGACTGCTGCGATTGCACTTTTTTGGGATCGTAGAAGGTCTGCCGCTGTTCGCGCGATGAGCTTATGAGAGAACCCTAGAATGACACTGATAAGAGCGATGGCTGGATATGGGAGGGAGATGATCCGACGGTGGGGAGTTCCAAACCACGGCTGAGATTAAAAGCGTTTTGTGCCGCAAACATAGGATTATAAACAGTAAGTTTTAATTGGGTTTGGGCCTGGACTGTTCAAGTGGGAGGAGAGTTGGCCCAGTTGTTTTCGAGCAGTTAACGACATGTCGTTTTATACACAACATACTTTGAGAGAAATTTAAGGCCTGTTTGGCAAAGCAGAAGCTGGTTTTGGCTTTTCAAATCCAAAAATAGCTTTTG
>JAFMPE010102994.1:983-14252 GCA_024759925.1 Ficus religiosa
GCAGTACAAGGAAAGAGGGACGGCGTCAGAAGGAACGGATCTATCTCCATTCGCCATCTGTCCTCCATAGATATAATGATATATATAATAATAATAATAATAATAACAACTACACAACTCGTTTATTTTTTCTCTTTTCAAGATACCAAATAATATTTTAAAAAAAACAAAAAACAAAATCTTTCCTATGTCCCTTTTATTTTTTTTTTCACTTTTATTTTTCCTTTTCCTTTCCCTCTTATTTTCTTTTTTTCTTATCAAACATAGGCTAATAAGTTATTTTCCCGTTTTCTTCCCAAAGACTATATAAGTTTGATCGAACTTACAACCTATTCAAAAAAAAAAATTCATAAAATAAAATATATTATAGGAGTAGAGGTTGGAATGTCTAGATAACCTCGGAGTCCGAGATGAATGCCCCTCACATGATATATGGATTACTAACGAAGTGGATTGCCCAATAATCTATTCAAATTAATCTTAGCATTGATGATGTTTTGAATTGAATATAGTGCTAGTTGTGTAAGCTAATATTATAAATCAAAATGTCATGTTATCAAATAATAATTAAAAGACAAATTTCCGGAATAAAAAATTATCCATCTCTCCTTCTCTCTCTCTTTATCGCTAGGATTTACACCGTTCCTATTTCTCTTTTAGGATCGGGGTCCAGCACAGTCTTTTGATTGGCCACCGGACTCCCGACCCTAGAAAAGATGCTTTTAGACTCCATGGTGATAGTTTTGATGGCGAAATGGCTTCGTAGTCGAAGGGGACACATTTTGATCTCTTTGATTATGTAGTTTGGCTTGTCACCGGAGGTATTATCCATGGAGTTGGGGTTTTTTTTTCTCTTATTTGTTATAGTTATATGTTAGAAATAAAGGCAATAATGTTTCCGCCATGTAGGGGTTTTCTTTTTTCATTATGTTTTTGTTTTTGTTTTTGTTTTGTAATAATAGGGGTTGTTTTCCCACACTCTCGTACTGGATGTACGTCCAATCTGCTAGAGTTATTTCTATGCGGTGGTGATGGTGATCTCTTTACTATAGATCTCTTAGTCTCAATCGATTGGAGTTTTCCATCGATCATAGTGATGTTGTTAAAAGATCCATATATATTGTCGATAATTAGTGTGCCTTTTCAATTTCCCGTTGTTGGAATCTAGTGTATGTTTTACCCCTTTATGTGCTTCATTAGAACTTACTGGTGGAACTCATCTGTAATTGGGGTTAAGTTGCTTTGTATTATGAGGTCATTCTATTCGTTGGTGTTTGTATTTTTATTGATTTGGAATACATTACTATTTAAAAAAAAAATCAAAATGTCATAAATCTCAGTAAAAATAAATCAAAGAATTATTAAATTTAAAATTGTTTTTCACATTGTTTTTCTGTTTTTTCCTTCAATTTTAAATTTAACCCAAAAAAAAAAAAAAACTTAAAGTACCTCACACCAACTGCCTGCCCATATGGCATTTAATGAAAATGGTGTGACATTCCTTTTACTTCCTGTCTTTCCGTTTCAGAAAGTACACAGCCATTCTCCATTACAGAGGCCGACTTAACCTTATCAACTCTAAAGGAAATAAAATAATAATTTTAATTATTAAAAAAAAAAAACTCTAAAGGATTTTCTATAAATATCTTCTGTCCTGCAACTTGAATTTTTCCAGTTTAATAATAAAGACGATCATCCATTGAGAGTAGCCTGTTTGATTCGCGAGAAATCATAAGAAAATGGAGAGAACTTGGACAAAAAAGATGATGTGGACAACTGTAAAATAAATAGGAAGAAAAATACATTTCATTACCAATCTGTTGGCTATTGTTACTTTATGGGTTAAAACTTCAATGATGTGTTAAAATATGAGTGAGGAGATAGCAAACGGGAAAGTCTAAGGCCCTAATGGGGAGAACAAATCTCGATTTATTGAGTAAATCCGATATTGTCAAGTATTAGAAAGACTAATGACAACTTCATCCTATACATTCGTAGTTTCATCCTATACATTCGTAGTTCTATGTTTTTAAAAAACTCATCCTTATATATTTTCAATTTTGGCCTTCTAAGCCGTGTTCTGACATGAAATGTGGTTTTAAATGTCCTTAATTAATCTTTGCCAAACACCATAATCAAAGCCCTAGCAACTTGTTCAAATCAAGAAATTGGATTATCATTTCTAAAAAAATAAAGATCCATGTAGATATATATATATATTTCAGTACATATTTTAAAGTTTTACACTTTTTCACTCCAAATAGTTTGTTTGTTTTCTCTCAAATGCACATTTCCAAAATCTGATTTTTGAATCAAAACATATCCCCCCAAACGGACCTTGAATTTTGCATAACTTTTTTTTTTATAAAAGGCTTCCCTTATGTTTTCGAATATTTTACTTCAAAATATACGTTATTTTAAATTTAATACTACAAATTAATAAACTAAAAAGTCAATTACACTGTTATTTAAATTCATAATTTTTCAACTTTTAAAAGTGGGTTAAATTCCCTTTATAAAAAATGGATTAAATTAGATTACAAGGCTTATTTAAGAAGAAAAGAAGATCAATTAGGTTATAAGGTAAATAGATAGCCAAAGAGCTTAGAAAAATGTTCTTTCAAAATTTTAGTTTATCTCATGTCCCCCTTCAAACCTAGTTTGTAAAGATTCTTTGCACACGATTTTTTCCCCCCTTCTGAGAAGAAATCGTCAGTTAATATATGTTCTGCTATTTAAGGAAAGAGTTCTCTTATATATATATATATATATATATACATATTTTTTTTTTTTTTGGTCATGCAAAATGAAAATACGTTGGTAGGAGCAACAATGAAATCAAACATTAATTTACATGATAAGGTTGTAGTTTCAAAAAAAATAATAATCATAATAAAGAGAGAGAGTGAGAGAACAAATCATTTTTTTAATAAATTATAACGTATATCTGATAATTCTGATAGAGAATAATGACCATAACAATGTCAAAAATATTGAAATATTTCAAGCTTTAGGGGAAAAAAAAAAACTAACAATAAACAAATCACTCAGATTATAAAAAGAATATATAAGAAAATGAGGATACTTAATATGAATATGAGGGTAAATAGTCTTTTTTTTTTTTTAGAAGTTTTTTAACAAATGATAAAAGTGTTATAAAATTAATAAAATGTTATATTATAAAAAATGATCAATTAGTGATTGGATAGCCTGCTAAGTTTGATGATTTGAATCCCTGCTACGTGCTTGATCTTGGGGTCATGCTCTCTAGTGTAGCACCAGCGACTCCCTTTGACAAGTATATAACAACTTTTGAGGACACAATGTAAAAGTTATATGTGACTGAACAAAACCTGCCCGCACCCGCGAACCTTCCCGGCCCGCCCCACCCCTGCATGTCCTCGACTGGTCCACATCATCAACCCGCCCGCCAATATGCTTTGATGGGTAGGTGGGCGGGCGGGTGGGCTTTTCCGTGGATGGTTGAACCCGACCCGCCACTAGTTTTTTTAATTAAATAAATAATGTTTTATGTATATTTTTATAATGACGATTGTGACAATTAGTTGTTTGTTTACCTTTTTTTTTTTTTTTGGGTCTAATTATTAACTAGCACTTTTGTTAATTAGTTTGTATGCTGCAAACTTGAACTTGGAACATGCATGCATGAAGAATGAATGAGACTGTTTAAATTTTAATTTGTTTCTTTCATTTTTTTTTTTTTCCAAATGAACTTGCACTTGATTGATCAATCGATTTACTATTTTCTTTGGATGAATAAATGTTTTCTTAAGTTTTATTTTAAAATAAATCACAAAAATCTATTTGATTTCATTATTTGGCACATTTGGTACAATTTTTCAAGAAATGGGCCAAGCCGCCCGGCCCGCCCGCAATCCACCCACACACCATCCGCAAACCGCCCTCCCATCTTTGGGCGGTCTGCGGTTCAATTATTCCCAACCCGACCTTGAGAAAACCCAACCCGCCCGTATATTCACCCCGATATAGTTTCGCCTAGAAATTCATTGATTAACAAAAAAAAAAAAAAAAAAAAGACATAATTAAAGGGAAAAAAAAGGGAGAAACATGATTTTTTTTTTTAATACATATATATATTTGACAAGTTATTACTTTACAAGTTTTTAAATTTTCCTTTCTAAAAACGGGGTCTTTCTCTTATTGGGTTTTCCTAGAAGAATACTTTACTTCGAAGTTATAAATTTGAATAATTAGATGTTTATAGTTTTATAAAAAGACTACATTTCTTTCTTAATCATATATGACTTTGATCTAATAGGATAACTCATAACTGCATCTTAGACTATTTTTCTTTTTGCACGTACCATCACATAATTAACAAATATAGCCAACGAAGTGGTGCTCTGCCCTTACGGAAATTGTAATGATAAGATTTTTGCGACACTTAAATGAAGTAAATATCATGACGTTTAAAATATTTGATGTTAGGATTTCTTTAATTATGCATATCAAACTCTAATTTTGCATAAACCTCAATATCCAAGATCTTGAACAATATGATTTTCATAATTGAATAATTAGGAGACACCTTGATCCATGATGATTTCCTTCAAAGAAATTGATTAGAGATGAAAAATCTTTTAGAAACTGTGTTTCTCTCTCTTGACCCCTTTAGGTTTAACAGACGTTTTAGATGGAGATAAACTATCGATATAGAGGTAGAGAGAGGACCAATTCCTAACTAGGGCTTTTATTCACACGTTCCATCATAGTGTGCAGTTATTAGAAAATATCTCTCTATATTGACCAATAGAAATTAAGCACATTATATATTAAACCACAATTACCTTTTAATTAAATAAAAGATAATTATTTAAAACATGCCATGTGGGCCACTAAGATATTAAAAAATAACTAACATTCTCCCACTTGGCCCATGTGATATTATTCAACTTCAAGGTTTAATAATAAAACATAATGTGCAAATATAAGTTAAATCATTTCTTGAATTGATCAAACCATAAATCATCATTAAGCAAAAATTATTAAGGATCATAGCGGTTGTACGTCATTAGTTGGACATAGTCCCTTCCCTGTATCACAATATCAGTTCTACACTAAACGTGATCTGTAATGAGAGATAACCATAACAGTCCAACAGTAATGTCTTTGTCAAAGACAAATTCTGTTAATTCACATAATTCAATCATGTATATATACTAACATAATAAAACAGGATGCACTAATATATTAGAAACAATAATTAAAAGAGCTCAGAGAGTCAAATACATAAAGAGCATACACTTAAACATAATGTCAATAATGGTTTCCATTAGTGCCCATTCTTTTGACATCTTCATTAAATGTCTTTGGTGGCAACCCTTTAGTCAACAGATCCGCAACCATGAGATTGGTACTAATGTGCTCGATTGACACTCTTTGTTTTTGAACTTCTTTTTTAATGGCATAGTGTTTCAATTCCATGTGTTTAGCACCTTTTGAATACTTGTTGTTCTTAGAAAAGAAGACTACTGCAGCATTGTCACAATAAATTTTCAGCAGCTTGGCAATGCTGTCGACAATTCCAAGTCCTGAAATAAAGTTCCGCAGCCATAATCCATGAACAGTGGCCTCAAAGCATGCGACAAACTCAGCTTCCATAGTGGATGCAGCAATGATAGACTGCTTCACACTTTTCAAAGAGATCGTTTTTCTAGCTGAAAGGAACAAGTAGCCAAATGTGGATTTTCGGGTGTCCACACATCCAGCAAAATCTGAATCTGAATATCCTACCACCTCGAGCTAATCAGATCTCCTATAAGTGAGCATGTTATCTTTCGTTCCTTGCAGATATCACAAAACTTTCTTTGCCGCTTTCCAATGATCTGATCCTGGATTACTTTGATACCTACCCAGCATTCTGACAACAAAACTGATGTCCAGCATGGTACAAGTCTGAGCATACATGAACTCCCAACAATAGACGCATAAGGAATTTGTTCCTTCTATTTACGTTCCAATTCATTCTTTGGGCTTTGCATAAGGCTCAATTTATCTCTTTTCTGAATTGGAACAACACTTGAAGAGAATGTTTCCATCTTAAATCTCTCTAGAACTTTATTGATATATGCTTTCTGAGACAATCCCAACAATCCTTGTGACCTGTCATGGAATATTTCAATTCCTATCACATAGGATGCCTCACTCATATATTTCATTTCAAAGTTCTTAGAGAGAAACCTCTTGGTCTCATGTAACAAGCCAAGATCATAGATAGCAAGCAAGATATCATCAACTACAGAATCAGAAATATAAACTTGCTCCGACTGACCTTCAAATATATACACCGATCAACAGTGTTTTCCTTAAATCCAAAGGAAGTGATGGTATTGTTGAACTTAAGATAACATTGTCAAGAATCTTGTTTAAGTTCGTATATTGATTCCTTAAGTTTACACACCATGTGTCCCTTTCCTTCAAATGCAAAGCCCTTAGGTTGATCCCTGTAAACTTCTTCCTCTAAATTCCTATTCAGAAAAGCAGTTTTCACATTCATTTGATGTAGCTCCAAATCATAATGAGCCACCATTGCCATAATAATTCTCAATGAGTCCTTTTTAGGGACTAGAGAAAAGGTCTCTTTGTAGTCAACACCATCCTTCTAAGTGAAACCTTTGGCAACAATTCTAGTCTTGTATCGTTCAACATTTCCATCTGAGTCGCGCTCGGTCTTAAAGACCCATTTACACCCAACTCTTTTACAACCTTCAGGCAATTTAACAAGGTCCCAAACTTCATTGTGATCCATTTATTTCAACTCTTCTTTTATAACGTCTAACGACTAAGTAGAATTAATACTTTCTATGGCTTGTGAAAATGAAACTGGATCTTCATCAATTCCTAAGTCAAATTCTGACTCTTTCAGATAAACCAAATAATCATTCAAAATAGCAAATCTTCTCTCTCTTTGAGACATTCTTAATGCTCCTTCATTTGGTTCATCCACCAGAGGTTCATTGGCAACAACTTCATCATTGGGAGTTTGGTCATTCATTTTGTTGTTCTTGTAAGTTGTCAAACTGTTCGACAACTGTAGGAACAACAACTTGAGAAGAAGTCATGGGTATAGGAATTTGTACCCTAACTTCTTGAATTTCTACGGTACATGGTTCCATACTCCCACTAATGTCGCCATTTTTAATGAACCTAGCATTTCCAGTTTCAACAATTCTCGTACTATGGCCAGGATAATAAAATCTATACCCTTTTGATCTCTCTGGATAACCAATGAAGATTCCACTGGTTGTTTTTGAATCCAGTTTCTTTTCACGTGGATTATAAATTCTTACTTCCACCGGACAATCCCAAACTTGCAGATGCCTTAGTTTCCTTCACGTCCACAGTTCAAAAGGAGTCTTTGGGGTTGCCTTACTAGGAACCCTGCTTAACAAATACATGGCGGTTTTCAGAGCATACATCCACAATGACAAGGGTAAAGAAGAATAACTTAACATATTCCTAACCATATCCATTAATGTACGATTACGTCTTTCTGCCACACCATTTTGTTGCGGTGTACCTGGCATTGTGTATTGCGCACATATGCCCCACTTTTCCAAGAATTTAGAAAATGGATCGGGGCATTGTTCAGATTCATCATACTTTCCATAATATTCACCACCTCTATCAAACCTAACAATTTTCTCCTTTCTGTCTAGTTGCCTTTCAACCTCATTGATAAACACCTCTAAGGTGTCTACTGCCTGAGATTTTTCATGCAACAAATAGACATAGCCATAACGTGAAAAATCATCAATAAAGGTGATAAAATACTTTTCTCTGCCAAAAGATGGAACATCGAAAGGTCCACATATATCAGTGTGTATAATTTCCAGAAACTCTGTGTTTTTTGTGGCTGCTTTCTTAATTGTGTCTTTTGTGTGTTTTCCCTTAATGCAATCCACACAATTACCAATATCAGTAAAATTTAAATCAAGAAGGATTCCATTCTTTACTAATTTTTGTATAACTTTCATCCACTAAACCACGTTTAGTTTCAATATTATGATGCAAGGTCAACAGAGTCTCAGCAAATAAATTATCAAACTTCAACTTATATAAACCATCACAAAGAACACCAGAACCAATAAAATAATCATGCTTAAACAAACCGAAACATCCATTTCCAAACTTAAAAAGAATATCCAGCTGTATCAAGTTTCGATAAACGAACTAAATTTCGAGAAACAGGAGAATAAAGAGTTTGAAAAAGATCTAAATAAAGTCTAGTGTCTAAAAAATCAAACGATACGTCCTGATGCCTTCAACTGGAAATTTGATTCGGTTTCCCATAAAAACGAACTTTTCATTTGGGTTTATGGTTTGGATCGTAAGGAACCCCTGCATCGTATTTGAAACATGAATGGTACAACCAGAATCAATCCACCAAGTTTTATAAGGAACTTCTGCTAAATTTCTTTCCAAACATACGAAATCACTAGGCTTACCTTTCTTTTCAAACCATGCCTTACGTTTCAGGCAATCTTTCTGATAAGGTCCACGTTTATTACAGAAATGACATCTATCATTCTTGTATTCCTTCTTGTGGATTTGGGCAGATGACATATTAATCTTTAGTAGTACTCCTTTATTGCCATTTCCCTTATTCTTTCCTAGTTTCTTTTGGGCTCCTGGCTGACCCATGAGATTAATTGATTGAATTCCTTGTTTCTTAAGCCTTGCTTCCTCTTGAATGAGCACGCTTTGCAATTCTGTCACATTCCATTTTTCTTTTATAATTTTGTAATCTATTTGAAATGGACCATACTCAGAAGGCAAGGAGTTTATGATAAACTGCACAAGGAAGCTTTCTCTCACTTTCAATCCCATGAAACGTTAATCTTGCTGCAGTATCTGTCCTTTCAGTGACATGCTCATGCATGGTACGAGTTAACGTACCCATTAATGCCCCAGCAATTGTCTTATTAGCAGAGTCAGACTGAGAGAGATCTTCCAAAGATTTCATAAATTCCTTTGCATTATCAGTTTTAGGAATTGATGGCTTAGGCTTCGTTTGGTTTGTTACTTGAGTTTGAAAATTTTTATTGACTTTTTAAAAAAGACAAAAACTTTTTTAGAAAAAAATAAAAATTGAGATGAAAAAATACATTTTAGTTTGAAATGAGATAGTGAACCAAACGAAACCTTTGCTACTATCATCCGCATGAACATTAACCTAAGTGAAACTGAACTTGTTCACACCATTCAGAAAAATTAAGCCCATTGAACTTAATAATAGACGAAGCTTGCGAATAGAGAGCAACAGAATTAGATGCTGCAAAATATATAAAATGCTCATACATTAATGCTTTGAGTCATAAACTTAAACACGTAATACAGATTTAGATAACGTTCACATAAGACTTGAATGTATATTGAAGTTCTCCTTTGGGTGATACAACAATATACTATAACAACAAAATATAATTAATGCTTAATTCAAAGTTCACATAATTGGAAATTATGCCTTCTTTTGCCTCACAAGTTTAAACTTAAATTTTTCATCCTAGTTTTTATCTTTTTCTGAAAAATCAACAAAAATTATAACTTGTTTTTAAAAAGTCAACCAACCCAAACTTAAAAATTTCAACTCAAACTGTTTTACCAAACACATTTTATATATATTCCAATTAGACATGCTTGCTATCTTTGGATATGCTAAACATATCTAAACAAATTTATCGATTAACCACGATCATGTTCATGATTATAAAATTAACTAGTCTACCTTTGGGCGATCCTTAAATATTTTATAATCATTAAACTTCAAATACCCGCAATAAAAATTATGCAATTCCATCATGTCTTCTAACTAGGGGCTTTTATTCACACATTTCACCATAGTGTATGGTTATTAAAAAAAATCTCTCTATAGAGATCAATAAAAATTTAACACATAATATATTAAACCACAATTACCTTCTAATTAACTAAAAGATAATTATTTAAAATATATCACGTGGGCCACTAAGATATTAAAAAATATCTAACATTAATAATAAACAGAAAATTTTTTAAATAAATTATTTGCCGAAAATTTTCAGTTACGATCATTTACTTTAAATATTTTTAAAATATGCTATCTAGCGTAAAAATACTATATACTTCATTCGTCGTTGCCGTTGTTTCATTGGTCGAACAAGAATGCATCAGCAACCAAAGGTCAGCCCACAAAAAGGTAATGGTCAGTCCAACATGCTTGGACCAAGATGAGGGTCAAGCCCACAGTGTCCAATACTGACGTGGAAAGCGGGACTGATTTTTTTTTTTTTTTTTTTTCGAGAATTCAAACTCTACACTCTTGATAAAATCAGATTTAAAATTATTGTTAGACTATATATGTAATTACTTTTTTTTCTCTTTATCTCTCTAAGGTTTGAGTTCAATTTTTAAATAGAAATTACAACAAGTAAACTATTTTCAAAACATATATATGATAGATAATATTATTTTAAAATATTTTAGATAAATAACATCTTTACGGTTAAAAAAAATTTATTTACAAGGATATTTTTTTAACTTGGATATTTATGAGAAATTATATCATAAATATGTTTATTTATAATTTATTGTAAATATGGTATTTATCTTAAATATTTTTTAAAATGTATTATTTATCATCAATATTTTCATAAAAATATTATTTATTCACATTTCGATTTCTCATCCTAAATCCCCTTCCGAGTCTTACTTATTCATATTCATACCCACTACACGTAGGTAAACACACTATTAGTATATTATCTTGTAAGTTAATTTATTAGACATAAAAAAAAAATTACTGATTATAACGATTAAAAAAAAAAAACGCCAAGACCCTTTGGTCTAACTGTGACAGAGTCAGGATTTATTCGTAAGGGGGTCAAAAAAAATTCGATCAAATCACTAGGCTCACTTATGTTTATGAATTTAATGAAACTATTTTAGTTCTTTAAATCCAAATTGTTTACCTAAAAAAATATAGGTGGTTATATTTGCACGCAAGGTATTGATAAATATCATCACTTAATAAATGTTTTCTAACATAAACATAGTAAATCTATCCTTTTATAGATGCTTTATATAATTTTACACATAACCATCTCATACACCCACTTTTATTTCGGTTTTATTAAAAATAAATTAAAAAATCTAAATAAGAAAAAAAAGATATATTTTCATTCTCAAAAAGAAAACGTAAAGCCATTTAAAAAAAGAAAAGAAAAGAAAACATAAGGAATCTCTACAAAAGAGAGAGAGAGAAAGAAAGGAAATAAAAAAAAGAAAAGAAAAGAAAACATAAGGAATCTCTACAAAAGAGAGAGAGAGAGAAAGAAAGGAAATAGTAAAAAAGAAAAACTCAAGTAATGTCTAAATCAAAAATCAAGAAATGTCATACTGCATTTAAAAAAATACATAAATATAAAATCATGTAAACGAACATAGCACGAAAAAATAAATAAAAAGAATAATCATGTAAAAAGCTATAGAAAACATTTTCAAATACTAAAAGAAAAGAAAAGAAAAGAAAAGAAACACATAATATTAATGAATTAAAAAATTTAAAATACATATATCAATAGTTGTTGGCTCTTCAAGAGATATCTTTCTTTTATATTTATTTCACTTGAATCCTCCATTAAAATTTTTAATATAGTTATAAAAATTTCTTAAGAAAATAAATTAATGAAAAAACAATTTAGAGTTTATAAAATGAACATTTAGAGTTTAGAACAATTTATCAAGATTTTTTTTATTTTTTTAAATATTATTTCTGTTAATGGTTAATGTGATGTATGTTTTTTTTTAATAATTTTATTAAAAAATATTTTCATTTATAGTTATATGGGGGTATAAGCATTTTAAATGGTTTTAAGTTAATTTTCTTGTAGAGTAAAAATACATTAGAAATTTTTATTGACTTTGAAAGGATATTTATCAATATTGTGGTTGCAAATAAAATCTCCCTAAATTATAGAGAACTTTTAGTTTAGGAGAAGTTAAGACTAATTTATACACATACCTACTATAGTAAATAAATAAATAAATAAAAAGCGCTAAGGGGGCCATGCCCGCCTAAAAGTAAGAAAAAAAGCTAGGGGGCCATGCCCACCTAAAAGTCCAACTTGTAATTGGTTCACAAAAGCCAAATTAGGGGTGTTCACCAAATACGTTAATTCGCTCAATCTATTTTATTCAGTCCAATATAACAGATTAAATATTAAAAAATTAATGGATTGGTAATGGATTGAGATTTTTCTAATCCGAATATTACGGATTGGATTGTAGATTACGAATTTTTGAATCCGTGAATCCATAAATCCGAACCATATATCTACATATATAAAATAATTATTAATGAGTGATGAACACTTTATTTGAGTTTATAATTGACTATTGTTTATTGTACTGGGGTGCAATATCATAACTTGGCTAATCATTGAAACTTAAATTTGACTGATTTTGACAAATTCTCTTTTATTGAACTATTTTTTGCTTAGTATGTGTTTATTTTAATTTCTAAAAATTACAGATTAGATCCATGAAATCCGATATTTACGAACTGAATTGGTTGAATTGAGAATAACAGATTGATAACAGATTGCAAATTTCTCAACTAAAGATAACAAATTAGATTACAAATTAACACCTAATCCGTATTATCTGATCCACGAACATCCCAAAGCAAAACTCTATCCCTCTTTGATATGCTGTAACAAAGGTAAGAGGTGGATTTTTATTTTTATTTTATTTTATTTTCTGCAAACACGCACGTTACTTCGTCGCATGCAGAAAAAAATTTACTTCATGGGTCAACACTCTGTACGTTAGAAAATCGTTGAACCAACTTATACCAATCTTCAAAATAAAACCACTCCTAGAAATTGGAAAACATTATTTAAATCAGAGGAAAATTCTCTTTGACCACCTTTCAAACCGTGGCCTCTGGCCTAGGGTTGAAAAGTCAGTATTATTTAAACAAAATATATATGTTCATTATATATGTGTGTGTGTGTACATATATATACCTTGGACTCATCCAATTTGAAATGTCGTCATTGGATCTCTCGTTGCTGTATTTTGAATTCAATTCCACATGCATAATTATGCTAGCTATATAGGATGCTCGTCTGTTTCTATTTTTAAGTTGCCTTTTCAAATCTTAGGGGCATTTGGTGAATGAGTTTAGTTTAAGATTTTTAAGTTTCAATAGTAATTTTTCAGAAAAGACAAAAAACTTTTTCAGAA
>JAFMPE010103032.1:0-13269 GCA_024759925.1 Ficus religiosa
ACCGATAAAATTATGAATTTTGTATTAATATTCATAATTTTCACAAAATTTCACATAAACACATGATACGAACTTTAGATTTCTTATTACAAGAAAAATCACGAGTTTGTGAAAATTCTGGTTATTACATATTTCAAGCTTAATTTTTTCCGTAATTTTTTTTAAGAGATGAATGATTAAAAAAAAGTCAACTGTAATGGTTCGTGAGGGGTCGTTACACCTAATTACAGAAATTATTAAACAAAAATTTTTTTTTTTAAACGGGCCTTTGTGTATTCTATGTTTTCTTTTTATCCGTAGAGAGTTCTACTAACCCTGAAGTTCAAGAACTATTTATTTAGTTTATTATTACTTGCACCTAACTTTAAAAAGGGAGCGTCTAGCACTTTTAGCCCCGAACTTCTGAAAAATTTACAAGTTGTGCATTGAAATTTTAATTTTAGCAAATTAATTACACTCTAAATTTTAATAAAACAATGTAAAGTGCTCCCAAATTTTAATTTTAGCAAATTAATTACACTCTAAATTTTAATATAATAATGTAAAGTGCTCCTAAATCGATGATGGTGGTTAAAAATTAGATTGAAACATTATTTTGTATATGCCACTTGAGGTACTCTTCCGTCCTCCAAAATTCTAATTTGTGCCTTTCAAATGAGCTCATGTGACATAAACAAGAAGAGTTTCATTCATATTTTATGAACCATCATCGATTTTACGGCATTTTGCAAAACTTTAAAATTGACATTAGATTTTTAAAATTTAAAAGAGGCAATCATGTGCTCATTATATAAATATTGAAAACTTTAGATTTTACAAACAACAGTCACACGATGTGCATATCGATGTATATAATTTTTTTAGAGGCTTTCAAAGGCACTTAAGGTAAAACTATATATGCACTTTCATGGTGACTGTAATAGTAAAAACATTTTAATATCCATTCAAGTGACACATGCATGAAAAGAAGTGATGAAAACCTTTATCAGCATAGGACCTTTAATACTCTCATCATCATATGCTTCAGGGTTCGAGTCTTGCAACGACAATATAAGGTCGTCCTCTTCTCAACGCCTTGCAAATCTATCCACTGCAAAAAAGGCAAGAAATCAGTAATGTTTGAGCTCCCGAGAAGCTCCGAGATCTCCCTCATGATAGACTGGATTTGTCTTGCTTCTTCCGCCACAATTCCATCCCCGTTGTACCGCCTAATTTCCGGCCACCATCTTCATCATGATGACAAGTGTGACTAAAAGTACATCTTGTTGTGACTAAAACTTTAGTCACAACATTTTGTTGTGACTATGTCCATCACTAAGAAGACACTTATGTCACATATATGACATATGAGACATCTATAAGGGTATGTTTGGTAGGAATAATAGAGAAAATAGATGCCATTTCTTTTATATTGTTTGATATGCAATTTTTCTAACAATCTCTCTAATTTAAGAGAGATCAAAATTCTAGTGTTCTGAAGTATTTGGAGTCCCTCTCCTAATATTTTCCCTCATCTTTTCTCTCCTACCAAACAAGAATATAAATGTCAAAATCCTCCAACTAATCCCTCCACTCCTCTCATTCCTTCCACTTGTTTGTCTTACCAAACGCACTCTAAAAATCTATTTTATAACAATAGGTTAAAGTGGGCGTACATCCACTCCCTTTCAATGATCTACACCCACTCCCTAGGCAATGAGTGGGCGTACACCTCCTTCCCCAAGGTGGAGCGCCATGAGTTATTATTTAATTGCTCGTAGCCCTTTTATTTCTTCAATCATAGTCTAATATTTGGACAACCATTTAATTAATTTTGTATACAAATTGATATTTATCTACTCTAAATGATAAAATGTATATATTTTCATAGTTTACATAATTATTTTTCACTACCTTGATAAATAAATAATTATTGTGTAGTACTTATTCTGTTCACCAAAATAAATATTTTCCGCCCAAATTATACTCATTATATGCATGTATATTAGTGTCATATGAAAGCAAGCCTCCAATTGTCCCAAACACCATAGCAGGCTTTTCTCAACAATATCACCTGTACTGTTGGTGACCAGTTTTTCCAGCAATATCCCCTAGATTTCATGGCCGAATTTTAACATGTTAAGAATATTCCATTATGCTATCCACTTATATTATGGAGCTAGCATTGAGAGCAAGTCGACATATGTATTCGAAACTTTAGTAATCAATATATAATTCGATTAAACTCCTATTTAGTTATATATAATTATAGCTTTGGTGAACCAAAGCTATGTTCTAAGAATACATAAATATAATGTTTACAATTATTTAGTGTGTATAAACCTATGCAAGTATACGTAATTGAACAAGTAATATAGAAAGTGAGTTGAGTATCGTCTCCACAGGAATTGAATCACTAAAAATGAATTGCAAAAATCAAGTACAAATCAATTTGGATTGAAAATTAAACTAAGTAAAATGGCAATAATCTGATAAAATAAAATGGGTATACTAAAAATGCACTAAAATGGACAGAAAGAATAAGATGCAATCAAGAGTTTGTAAATCAAAAAGAGAATTAAGCTAGGATTGCTAATTTCCCCTCAATTACAAGTCTGACCTGAATGCTGTAAGGAAATACTGTAGCAAAAACAGTCCTGTTAACTGAAATTTAGTTTTATCATAAAATTCTTCCGAATTAATTATGACTAAAAATTCTTTAAACCTTTTTCAACATATTCCTATATGAATCTAGTTCTCAGAACACAAATTCAAGCACTAATTTCAATGGGTTATACAAGGTAAATAATATATTCCCATACCATTTACAAATCAATATAAACTTCAAAAAGCATATTGAAATTACATCATCCAAGTTAGATCCAGTTCAAATTAACCTTTCTAGAATTAATTAAAACCTGGTTTCCTATAAATTGATGGCTAATCAACAATAGAATCAAAGCACTTGAATGAACAGGAAAGAAATTCACTCAACATTCCAAAGAACAATCAAATCATCCTCCCAATTTCTGGTCCATCAACAATCCCAGCTAAGGAAATTTAGCTCATGTTTAGAATTACAAAAAAAAAAAATATATAGATACATAATCCATGTTCAATAGAGAATGAAAATCAAAGAAATAAATCAAGGGAAGAGTAAGAAAAAGAAAAACTCCAAACAGCTAGATGTGGTCCTTCTCGTCCTTTCCTTTTTCTCCTGAGCTCACTCTCCAAATAAAAGTGAAAGGAAGGAAATCTGCAGCTCTCACTTTCCCTCTACTCTTCCTTCTTTTGTGTTTTTCTTCTTTTTACTCTCTTTTTTTCTCTATTTCTAGATCTCTTGTTTTCTCCATCCTTTTTTTTTTTTTTTTTTTTTGCTTATCCTTCTCCACCAATGCGGCTGCCTCATTTTGTACTTAACCCTTAGGGCATCAAAAAGGGCTAACGTGTCCTCCAGCTGAGGTAGAAATGGTCCCCACAAATATGAGCTGTGTTCTTCTTTTTATGCTCTTATGTATTTTTTCAAAATAGTGCCAGCTGGTAAAGTTTCTTGTCTATTTCTGTTACAATTTGCTGCACGAATTGCTGCGGGTTGCTGTAAAGATTGCTGCAGGAATTACTGTGGAATGCTGCAGCATCAGCAACAGATTCTTCCATTTTTTATTTCTACAATTTACACATGAATTAAAACACATGTCAGCCCTTGACTATATTTTTCTTCACAATTGCCATAATTTCAACCAAACACTAAACCCAAGATGATAGATCATACAAACATAAAACAAAGGAAAATATGCTAAAATATAACACAAATACTCTCTAAACCAACTACATTCAAGTCTAAAAGTGCCTAAGATAACTCTAGGAAAACTCTAATTCCTAGAGTTATCACACCCCCAAACTTAGAACATTGCTCATCCTCGAGTAATGACTCAAACAAAAGACAAACCACACTTATTAAACACAAAAATTAAGGAAAGACAATAACACAAGAAGTGATGACAGTAGGAGATTCCCATCTTTCAGACATAAAGTTCAGGAAGATAAGTTAATTTTTCAGAGGTTTTTTTTTTATTTTTTATTTTATTTATCTTTTAATTTAACCACATGCCTATGCTCAACACCAACTTTCTTTAAGTGTTAGGTCAACCTATCATATCACCTAGTCCGAATGTTATCCCCTAGTGTGTGTGTGCATATCTTTTGTACTTCCTACCCAATGACTCAGTTCGAACTAGACCACTATCACCAAGCCAAGTAATGTCTCCATAACTTGACTTATTGACTCCCTCTTCACTAATGTAGGAATACCTAGCACTAGGGATCAATAGGACTTTAATGGCTTGAAATGTCGGGCTAACGTTAGGGTAGGGTAAATGATTTAATATTTAGGCTCAACACCATAACACAAAGCTAGTTCTAAGAATCAAAATGAACCTCCTCATCCTTCATGACACTTGAAACCGAATTCCTTCTTTATTCAACACTTCATTCAACACTTTATTCAACTATTTTTTATATTCTTTATTATTATTATTATTTTAAAAATAGGAAATGCACGCTAACTCATAATACACTAACAATGATCAACATTTTAGCATTACATTATACAACTATGAATGACATGATTAAGCTTTGAATTGTTTCACTATAATGTCCTAAATCATCTCACTTACTCATTCCCCCAAACTTGTTCTCTGTCTTCATCTTTGAGATTTTCACATAAAAGAACAATAAAAACACTTTCTTTACAACTTTATTACATCCACAACCACATTCAATTCAACTCGATTCTTAGAATTAGTGTGTGTGTTATAGGTGTGTAGTTAAGTGTTTTGGAACTGTTTGGTGCTTAAGGATAATGCAAGGTGCCAAAGAAAAAGGTCTTAAGGCTGAAAGTGGGTGACTAAGGATGCATATGATCATGGGAAGCTATAAAAGACTCAAACTGATCAAATAGGGCCCAAATCATCTCCTTCATGCTAAGTTTCCAAGGATTTCACCTCGAGGGCTTCTCTAAATCAACTCTAGAGACCTCAGCTCTCACAGCAATCTAGTTATCACTAAGCTTCTTGGAAAGTTATACTAAGATGTTGTGCTCAATGAAACAAGGGAAATTACATTCAAAACTAGTTTCAACAAATTTTCCTAATACCCAAAACGAGTCAGAGCATTGCACAAAACATGGTGATCCATATATATATATATATATATATAGAAAACATCTTCTTTATTTTATTTTATTTTTTTTAGCTTTTTTTCATCATTGAAAACCATCTTCCAAACACTAATGACCGAAAAACAAATCTCCAAGACATCACAAACACAAACCACAAACACCAAAAGTCTAAAAACAAACAACAAAAACAAAACCAAACAAAAATAAGACCAAAAAAAAAAAAAAAATTCGCAGGTTTAGCCTACTAAGTAGAATAACACACAAAAACAAACAAAAACATAAAAAAAGCAAACAAACGCATGGAACTGCAGTTCCATGCTCCCCCAAACTTAAAAATAAACAGTGTCCTCACTGTTTTTAAGATATATAAAGAAAAACAAACAAACACAAAACTAACAAAAAGAATGAAAATGAAATAAAAAAAATAAAAATGAAAATAAAAATTAACCAATGTGCAAGGAAAACTCCCTTGAATCCGTGGATGATGTTGAAGACCACATTTAATCCTTCCATTTCCATTTGGCTGCATTCCGAAGGATTGATTTCTTTCCAATCGGCTTTGTCATTGCGGCCTTTCCTTTAGCTCGGGTTGTGGTAGGAGTAGTAGTGGGGACTTCGGGGATTCTTCCTCTAAAGGACTTGAGGTCATAGCTTCAGGACTAACTCCCCTTTCAGTCTCAGAATCCTCAGCAGAAGAGTCACACAGGTGTTGTGGGAATTTTGGAAATGAATGAAACCTCTTGGAATTTGCTTGGAAATGTTTCTGAAGAGCCAAGTCCCTGTCGCGCTCATACTTCCAAAAGTCTCATATCATCTGCAATGATTCATACTGCATTACCTCCATTTGACTTATCCGTTGCTCTAATTTGAGGAAACTGGACCCTAAACCAGAAGAAATTTGGTTAGAATGTTCCGGTGGATGAGCCTCAGGGATTGGGTTTGGGTCATCTTCTTTTGCTACTTTAATTTTATCCTGCAAAATACGGGTTATAGCTGTCATAGTGATAGACCCAGATGGCTTAAGCTTTTCCTCCTCACTAAAAACCTCCACACCTTGTACTAAGCACAACCTAGTAATAAGAGAAGGAAACCATAAACCCCCAACTTGTCTACTGGCACAAACTCCAATATGCTAACTAATAACATCCCCAACATTAATCTTTCTACCCTCAACAATAGCAAATAGCAGAATTGCCCTATCCCTATTAACTGTGTGGTCATGGGTGGAAGGCATAAGTCTAGACTTGAGAAAATGGCTCCAAATCATAGGCCCTGGTTTAAGACTATGCCTAGATAAGGTTATGGATCCATGGGCTGATTTGGTCCACTCGGTCTCTCGAACACAAATGTCCTCTACAATCTCATTGATTAATTGCTGTCCAGCCTATATACCTTATTAATTGTTGTCCCACTAATATCCACTGTTTCGCCCCTCAAATAAATCGAATCTGGGCTGTCAAAATCAAAATTAGCATAATATTCCTTGACTAGTGGTACTATGGCATCTGAGGGGTGTTGACAAAAATTTTCCCATTTGTTCTTGAAGATCACTGAGTAAAGATACTCCGGATACCCCAGAGTTCGGCTTAACTGGTAAACAAACCCTTTTTCAGACTACAGATTCCTCCTGACAATAAATTCATTAAATCTAGTCCTTACAAGTTCAGATTCAAACCTATTAACCACTGGAATTGCTTCATCTCTATCAACAACCTCCTCCTTCCCTTTCATTGCTCTTTTCTTGAATTGATTTTTTTTTTTAACAAAAATCCACACCTAGAATCACTACTATTTCACTTTAATGAACACACCACAAAACCCACTCGACAATGGAATGCCCAAGAAACTGATTCAAAAAACCAACGAGACCCACAAAATCAAATAATCAACAAACATACAGAATCAACTTTTCAACCAACCCATAAAATCAAATCATTTTCCAACCCACAAAATCAAATTTTCCAAGTGACAATTTAAACGTAATACCAAGATAACACCAATAAATGTATATTAGAAAAATAAGAAAACTCACGTCCCTTGGGATTACGGTTGACTGTAGTGAAATTTAATGCCAAAAATCTCACCCACACTGCTCACACAAACGTTAAGGAAATCACCCCCAAACTTAATACATGGCCCATGGTCAAAAATGCCCAAATATGTGGGTCTTCAACTCGCGAATTCAAGAATGCAACTTGGCCAAATTGAAAAATTTTCGAATGAATCCATGGGCGTAACACTGTTGGAATGAAACTAGGTGCTTGAAATTTTGGGTATGAAACTGTGGAAAATAATAGTTTCAAAAGGTGGGTTTTGGAATGAAGAAATGGCTTCAATTAGAATGGATCAAATGAAAATTGGCTTTTATATCCTAGGTTTACAAAAGGGTCTTTTCCTTTTTTTTTTTTTTTTTAAATTATTTTGAACAGGAATGCTACAGCATTTCTTGTAGCAAATTTAACTGCCCATTCAGCATAGACTGCTTTGTAAGGCTGCTTCTTAGGCTGCTTTTTGAATAGAAAAAAAAAATATCATCAGATCAGTTCAAATTACTCAACAAACTACTGAATCAACAACTCAAACAAATTAAAATAAACCAAAATAACAAAACAAAGAAATTTTTGGGTTGCCTCCCAAGAGCGCTTGTTTTTAAGTCATCAGCCTGACTACTTCCATTTAAAAAAAAAAAAATATGTTTTTAAGAATGATGGAAGTCTTGGAACACTCCACATGACTTCCCCAATAGTGCTTGATTTTCTGACCATTCACCAAAAATTTCCTTCTTGATTGATCATCTTGCAATTCCACCACTCCATGAGGAAAAATCGAAGAAATTGTGAACGGATCGGACCACCGAGACTTCAATTTCTCAGGAAAGATCTTTAATCTTGAATTGAACAATAGAACTTACTGCCCCGGTTCAAATGCCCTGTTGATGATTCTTTTATCATGCCAACGCTTGACTTTCTCCGTGTAGAGCTTGACATTCTCATAAGCTTGTAGTCAAAATTCATCAAGCTCATTAAGTCGAATCAATCTCTTTCCTCCAGCAGCACTCATGTCCATATTCAACCATTGAAATGCCCAATATTCCTTGTACTCTATAAACCCAAAATTTTGACGAACTTGTGATTTCCTTAGATATAAAGGAAAATCTAAGCCTGTAATATGTATGTCAATATTAAGCTCAAGATTTGATTTGATTATCAAAATATGTTTGAGTTTTATAGTGTTATGAGACTCAATGATAGTTTATTAAGTATGAGGCTTTATGATGAAAAAGGCCGAAACATTAATTATGATTTTTGTTCAGGCCAATTAACGATCAGGATAATTAATGACTTGAATAAGACGGTATTGGTGTATAGTAAGCAGTACTGAAATTATACTGTGGCCGACCGTCATTAAGGATGAAGAAGTAATAATAAGGAATGAGATCACTCCAGAAAAATCAGGAATAATATTTGGAGCAATAAGGACTAAGTAGCTTCAAGTCCTAAGAAAATCCTATATGTAGTCTAGTTAAGTGCAGATAAATTATGGATTGTAGTTTATTAGTCCTGGACTATTGATAGTTATAACAATATTGACACTATCTGGATTATCAAGAAATTAGACTGCATATTAAGGGGAGTGCCAAACATGGTCTTACTTAGAGGTCAAGTAATTGTGGATAAATATGTAATTTTTTTGATTTATGGAATTTATGGATTTTTCTTAACCAAAGCCTCCAACTAGGCCAAATGGCTGGTTAAATTGTGCGGCCTTGGGGAACAAGGAAATGAGATAAGTTTGAAAAGATTTTTTTTTTGGCTCCAATACGTGAATGGCCGGCCAACTCATGGGGACTTGAAAGGAAAATATTTTGTCTTTAAGGACCAATATGCAATTTAAGGAGAATTTTAGAAATAAAAATAATTGTGAAAAATTTGGAATTTTCCACCTTTAAACAGAGGTGGGTAGTGATGAGTTGACTCGTTTAGTTCGCTTTCCAACTTCTAGTTCCTTTTCAACTATTCCTCTCTAGCCTTAGAAAAAGAGAGGGGGGGGGGGGGGTTAGCCGATTGCTATGGTGGAGAGTGGAGCAAGAATTTTTGCTCATGCAAGGATCTAGAACCACTCTTTCAAAGCTTTAGAGGTACAATCTCAACCCTCTAACTAAGAATTTCATTAAGTTTTGGTTTATGTGATTTATATGTATTTCAAGTTATGGGTTGTAAGAGCATAGCTCGTGCTTCTTATCTTGCCATGTTATGGTTTTATATGCTTAGTCTATACTTGATCTAAGTTTAGATTATCTTGTTTGCTAAGTTTTAAGCATGGATTTGATTTTATGCTCTAGGATGAGTACGAAGGTTATGTGTGCTCACCATGTATTTGTGAAAATGCCTTCACAGGTTTAAGTAGGGAGATCTTATGAATGATGATGATGATGATTGTGAATGTAAAGTGTATGATGGTTAATTAACCTAAAAACACAACTTGGTAAGCTAGTAAGGCTATCAACTTTGTGTTTTTCAAGAAAAAAAGATAATTGCATGATTGAATGTTAAATATGTATTCAACATGTTGCATGTTGATGTAGGCTCACGGCTGTGACCGTTTGAGGTAGTGTGTGCGAATTTTTAAGCAAAAACCAACAAAATACAAAACTACCAATTTTTGGATTTAACTGAACATTTTTTTGGAAACTTAATTTTGAGGCCATTAGAGGCCGAATTTGGAAAAGTTATAACTGTAAAGTTGTAGAAAATTGAAAATCCTAGGAGGTATCATGGACGGTTTTTGAAAATAAGGCTCTAAAGGCCTCTGTTTTTATCAAAATCCGAAGCTGGTCTGAACAAACAATGTACACGGCCAGAATTTTTCAAAGAAAAAATGAGTAAGTTAAAGGCAGATTTAGGCTTTGGACAAAAAACAAAAGTTATAGGTTTCGATGAGATCTACAACTTTTATGAGAAAATGTTTTCAAATTTTAAACCAATTTAAAGATAAAACTGGATTTTCAAAACTGTGCAGGATATAAGAAATTCCTTCACAGGATTTTCAAAACTGTGCAGGGTACATGAAATTCCTGTATACGTACTTTCAACTAAATTAAAAAGTTGTTTTCAAAAGCAGTTTTCTAGATTTTACAATTTTACAATTTCTGTTCCGAAGGAACTACGGTTATGCAAAAAACGGTTTTAAAAGGTTTTGAATTCATTTGAAATTTTACAAATGATTTTTGAAAGGCAATTCCAAATGCTTGATTTATGAAATCAAGGTATTTTTCAAGTAAATAAAATGTTTTCTAAGAAAGTAAGGTATTTTTGAGAAAAAGGGAAATAAAAATAATAGGCCCAAGTTACTTGAAAATATGGTAACAATTCTATGACAAATAGTAATCGGGTAGTGTACCGATTTATTATGATGGGCTTTGCATTTATGGTTACCCATGGTAGTCGGAAAGGATACCGATTTGTTATGATAAGCTTTGCATTCATGATTACCAATGATAATCAGATTAGATACCAATATTGTATGTTATGGTTTGTTGAATTATGTGGTAGAATTATTCTTACACCTGGTTTGAAAACAGGAGTATAACCTGTTGTCGTACTTTGTTGGGACGTGTAACACCCACCCCATACAACTATACAACTCCCAAAAAGCCATATTAGGTAGTGTTATTCCCTTAACTTCAACCCATGTTATTCTCAAGTAGTTAAATAGTTAAAGTATGAAAGTGAGGGCAAATTTGAACTTTTGGGTGCTACCTCATAGATAATAAAACAAACATATCATACTCAACTCATATGGCTGGCCAAGTATATATACAATATAACACACAACTCAAAATGGGCACAACCAAGTATATATCTATGTGTGTGTGTGTGTGTGTGTATATATATATGAAACATAGCTATGAGGGTAGTCAAAACACAAAAAAAACAGGTCAGCTTGTCCATATACACAAGTCCACGAGCATCAGGAGTACACCAGCTAACCATGTAGTCCTCAACTAGTGCTGAGAAGTGCCCTCACCTGCATCACCATAACCGAATGAGCTAAAGCCCAGTAAGTAGAATCAACACATGACATAAATAATATAGATATGCATGAGCTCATGACTTTACTTCTTTAATTACTTATTTCATTTGACTTCTTATACTCTTTCTTATCTTTTGTGTGCAATTTGGGTTTTTTATTTTTTTTTATTTTTTATTTATTTTTTTTTAAGGGGTGGTATCCCAAATATCTTAGCCATCAAACCTTGTGGCCACAAAAGAAACATCATAATAATGAATACCATCATGTGGGGTAAAGTTATTTTAAACATTCTTTCTTACTTGTGATTATCAAGGAAGCTTCCCACATTATAAGTCTCCATCGTTACAGGAGGTCCATCGACCCCATGACCACAAATATAATGTAACAAGTTGCCGTCATGTGAGGCATATTACATTTAAAATTCTCTTCTTCCTCATGATCATGGAGGAAGCTTCTCACACCGCAAGTCTCCATCGAGACATAAAGGTCCGGAAGTCTCCATCGAGACACATTACTTAAATTCTTGACAATAAACCCTTCACAAGTCACCAATAAATCATTTAAACTACTCTCAAACTCATTTATTACATAAAATGCATTTGATACACATCTTTCATCATGTAATGCATTAATGCCCAAATCTCGCTTTCAAACACATAATACATATGCATGACCTTTATGGTGACACAGGTGCAATTCTACTTACCTCGTGATTGGATATTGCATAAAAGAATTCTCGGGCTTCATCCCAGGGGATCCGGTGTTCAACACCTCTAAAATATGGAGCAATTTAACCACTTTATTGTCACTTCAACAATTATTAACCATAACAGTACCAAGGAGCTCATTTCCCTACAAAGGACTTTAAATTTAAGGCCTAGTTCTTTAAAAAATTTTGCCATAGTTTCCCTTATATTTAAGCCTCCCCAAATCTTAAATATCTCATACAACACCTGAAAACAATATCATTTCTTCAAAAAATATCCATAAATTACAAGACTATTACAAAATCACAATTTCCATTTTTCACTTTCTGGTACCAGCCTTATTATCAGGACCATATCTCCCAATCCACAAGGAAATAATCAAAACGCTCTTAGGGGCATTTAGTCAACAGATAGAGAGAACAACTGTCAAATTTTCAACTCCAACAAAGTCCTGTAGCATATAGAAATAAATAAAAATCAGAACCACAATGAAAACTGACCTGAAACTGGACAGGTTCCCAAAACGTGGGTAAAACCCTAATCTTCGAATTGAATTAGCTCTCACTGTTTTACAGACTTTAACCTAGCATAAGAGATGAAATACCATTCAAAAATTACAGCTTAATTCCATAGTAAACCCTCTGAACCAACGTCCAAGAAAACAGAAACTGAAACTACCCTTACCTTGGTACAAACTAGGGTTTTCCTTGAAATTCTCTACCAAAAATTGATCAAACCACTTAAGATTACTCTTAATTTCTCAAAAACCCTAACTGAATATGGTGTTTAGAGGCAGAGGAAGTCAGACTTGGAGGGCTTGAGCAGAAAATGAGCTACCTAGTTGCTTTTTAGACTTTAAAGTGCCAAGCAAGCACCTTAATTACTTAACCATGAAGTAATTTCACCTAAGCTAGACAAGTGTCTAAACTTTCAGCCTAGTCACCTCCTTAATGGGGTGTTAAATGCTCACACCAATCCTCAAATACAAACTAGGCCTTAACCAACCAACTTGCTTACCGAATGTGTAATAACTGAAATTTTTATGACATTGTAATTCCCTGTATGGAAATTTAAGCCGTATAGTGAAAGTATGTATGAAAGAGCCCAAGTGAGGGTTTTTATTAAGTATTATAAATTTTGAAGAGTTTTAAGACTCTTAAATGGAAGCTAAGTTAAGCAAATGGCCTTTTGAGTGAAAAATGACGAAAAAGTACAAAATTCCAAGAAAGTCAAAGTTTGACCAAAATGTCAATGTTGACCCGCGAAAGTCAAAGTTTGACCAAGTTTGGTCAAGAGGTTGACTTTATAGTATGGAATAATGCAGTATGAGAAAATATTGCTAGAAACTGTTTTTATGGGTAAGATAGCATG
>JAFMPE010103067.1:0-13267 GCA_024759925.1 Ficus religiosa
ATATATATATATATATATCATCTCGTTATGACCTGAAATAACAAAGTTATAGACTTCTAAAGTTTGAATTTACTATAGACATTTGAAAATGTAAATAGTAAAAAAATAGTTTTGAGTTGAAGAAAAAGACAAAAAAAAAAATTTTGAAACAGATTTGGAGATGTCCCCCAAACACCCTTTTATTTTTACTATTTTTTCATTCACTTTTTCTATCTATTTTTACCAATAACATCGCATATTATCTCTTTCTCATTAATACATATTAAAATAACTATATAAATACAAACAATCTAAACACACATTATATTTAACTATGCTGTGCAAGGGAAACATTTAAATGTATGTTGTATTTCATATTTAACATCAGAATATAATATAAAATAATGTGTATTCTAAACGGCTCGTTATTGATGAGGCCTTTTTTGTATAGAAATCATAACGACTCGACTAATATGTGGTTCTTTTTCTTTCGGCTCTGCATGCAAATTCACATGTTCTTTTTCTTCGGGGTTTGGCGTCCTTTGCCGTATGGGATCCATGATTATTATTTATCTAAAAGAAAAACCTTTGCAAGTTTCGAATATGTAACTTAGATCATCTCCAATAAAATAATAAATTAATGTGTTTAATAATAAATAATGAAGTTTTGAGGTTAAGATTAAAAACAAAAGGTATTCTTTAATTTATGAATATCTTTGATATAAAATTTGTCATATAATAATCTTATTGATGTATTTACAACAAAGTATAACTATTGTCAAATTTAATATTTGATTTCTATTGATTGATGTCTTGATTTATCAAAGTAATATAATGTGTAACATAAAAAATCAGGGCCAACATATATAAGATATGGTGTATAATTTAGTGGCATTCATAAACATAACTTTCTTTAATAAAGTAAATAAAATTTTTAGTAAAACAATATTGATACTAACTCAACGAGTGAAATGAAAGGTTCACGGTGAAAGATTCAAAGTTTTAAGACCATTTTTAACATACATATCTATGTCAATGCTGTTTTTATTGTCAAAAAATGTGAAAAATAACATTAAACTCCTTTGTACTCTAATGAATAATGTTATTTGTAATGATATTTTTCTTTTTTGTGATCATTATTAAGTTTTAAAATTCGTATTAAACTCTCTCCTTTTTTGTTTAGCGAAACTGTAACCTCCATTATTTTTTAAATAAATTGTACAAGTATTTAATATTTATAACTTTTTCACGGATATTTTGGAGGTACTGTTTTTCTTTTAAAAGAATGTTTAATTATTATTTTACACATAATTAAAGTTCATGTGATTAGTTTCATCTAGTCTGCTTGCCACCAACCCGTTAAAACTTAGAACGGACAACAAAGTCGTAAAGAACCGTACTACAAATTTTACTTGTTTCTATTGACATCAGTTTTTTTCTTTTTCTTTCTTTCTTTCTTTTTTTTTTTTTTTTTTTTTTAAAGATGAGCAATATTAATCATGAAAGTCTTTTAATTTTTGGTCTATTTCATAGATTTTCTTAATTTTTTACATGCAACTCCATTGCATCCTTGAATCCTTGTTTCTATGAGAAAATCAGTGTTTTGCTTCTGTCACACTACCTAACAGAGATCACATGGATCGTTATTGCCGTCCAGAAAACAAGAAGAAAATGCTGTGTTTGCAAGGAAGACGCCTCAAAAAGCAAACATGACTGTTAAAATTTAAAAAAAAAACAAAAAAAAACAAAAAACAAAAGGAAAAAAAAAAAGAAAAAGGAAAAAAATTGATATATGGTACAGATGTGTCAAATTTGCAACTCGTCCGAAAATTTTAACCTATTAGAAGGTAAGCCAACAGTAATTTTATATTCGTACTACCGCCATTAGTTAGCCACCAAGAACCCAACCTGATGCAGCATTTGGTTTCAATAATGAAAGATGCCAACATGCCAGCCGTTCTCCGGGTTAGATATAAAATATAAAATAAAAAATAAAAAATAAAAAATAAAAACAATAACAAAACCAAAACTCGTGCGTTGCCTTCTACAAACTAGATGCTCTTGGAATTAATTTTGTTGTTTATTTTCTTTTACAAATTTCATTAAAAAAATTTCATGAACAGCCAATATATCATTGATTGACGCATAATGGAAATTTCTCCATATATACAACCTTCGAATTCAAATTTACAAGATATAATAACCTTTAACAAAAAAAAAAAAAGATTGTAAGATATAATGACTTGTGCCTGGCCACCATCCTTTTAAAGTCTCTTGTAATATTTCAAGATGGGTAATTTAAAGTTTAGAGTAACATGCAAATTTCATCATTCACCAAAAAAAAAAAAAATGCAAATTTCATCATCCAAGAGACAAAGCAAGGATTTCAACTTGAAAATCTCATTGTTAAATATTTTAGGATATTTGCTTTGTCAAGTACAAAGTTCTGGTCGTTTCCTCTCAGTTAAACAAATGTTTGTTTCCGAGTTATTCAAAGTTGAATAATAATGGACATTAATTTAAACCTTCACACTTAATAATAATTCTATTAAAAAAAAGTGTAAATGATTAAATTTTGATTTTTAACTAATCACTATAATTAGGATTATTGAAATTGATCCTCATAAAAAAAAAAATTATGGGTCTGGTGTTCAAAAATGGTAAAAAATATATCTATGTACATGGGATAAACAGTTCATATTCTACATATTAAAACATTCAAGTAATTTAACATATATTTATGTGATTGATAAACTATTCAACTTCATATACCAAATTAACAGCGACCCAATTAAAAAAAATAAATCAATCAAAACTAGCAAAAATTGAGAGCAACCCATCATTACTAGAAAATTATTAGTAATAATACACCATGTAAATTCGAGTACATAATCCTTACCGCCAAACCAATTTCATGAAAGATAAAGATCATTTTGTTGTTTTGGAAATGGAATCATGAAGAAGAAAAAAGGTTCTATTTCTTGGCTTGCTCGGTTTTTTAGCAAGTTGTCGCGCATCAGTAAAATGAAGTTTTTAGCAAGAAAATACTATCTTTTGCATCCTCAATTTTTTTCCCTAACTGAACAAACTAGTTTGTAATAGAGTAGTTTTTAAAGTTTGGAGTCAAAAGATTGTGACTTTAGATAGTAATATATAGTCGGTTTCTAATCTGTTGTGCTTTTAATTTTAAAATATGAGTATTTAAAAATCAAAACTTAGCATTATTGAAATTATTTTTGAAATAATCACAAGAGCATTATTTTTGGACTAATTTCACGAGTGGCAAATCATGAAAAAAAAAAATTTGGTTTAAAAAAATTGGGGATGAAGATCTAAAATAGTTTCATTGGTAACTTTTAAAGAAAAATTTTTTTAAAAAAATAAACAAATGTTATTAAATATTATATTCATACACTATAGTATATCTTCAAAACCTATTGTAAAAAAATAGTAGGTCTGACAATTTATGGAAATTTATAGCATATTTTAATTTATTGGAAGTAGAATTCCTTTTTCACCCCTAGGAACATTTGTCTACTTCCCAGCCGATGATTGCAAAAGTTCCGGAGACCTTGCGACTCGCCGACGGTGACTGCAAAAGTTCCAGCGACCTTGTGATGCAGCGACAATGACTGCAGATCCTTGGAGTCCTTAGGTAGGCTAGATCGATGGCATCTTGGTCGAATCACGATGTCCAACAACGAGATAAGATCCCGAACGATCTCCGATTGCAATGGAGAAACAAAGGTCGTGATCTCCATCACTGACAACTTGAGGTTTGCAAGCTCGATCCCTATCTCTAGACGATGAGCACTTCTCCGATCTTCCATGATGTGGCAGCGGCAGGGGCTTTGAAAGCTTCACGAACGATCTCCATCGCCAGTGACTCGACTTTCCCAAGCTTGATCGTGAACTCCAAAG
Source organism: Ficus religiosa (assembly GCA_024759925.1). Classification (NCBI taxonomy): domain Eukaryota; kingdom Viridiplantae; phylum Streptophyta; class Magnoliopsida; order Rosales; family Moraceae; genus Ficus; species Ficus religiosa. The sequence continues at coordinate 3,901 of JAFMPE010103067.1, forward strand.
CATGCACATTTCTCGCATTTCAGCGATATGGGGACAGTGGCAGCTCACCGAAGCTTTGTCACTCGTTCTCTGGCAATATGGCTATGGTGGCGGTGGCGGCAGTAACTGAAGATTTAGGGTTAGGCTATGATTGAATTGGGGCTTAATTTGGAATACTTTTGGGGTTATATTTGTAATTTAATAAAATTTTGTAAATAAGTGAAAGTTGGTTTTTAAAATGAAATATTGTTTTAAAAAAATAATTTACTTAATTAATGAAAATTTTCATATTTAAATATAATTACTAATACTTATTTGGTAAATGTTTAGATTTAGTATTTATTCAAGAAATATAAAATGTAAGATAAATAAAGAATTTATGTGTAACTACCATTATTTATTAGTAAATATGTGTATTTACCAAACAAATTGAGATTCAAAACAATACATATTGCACTAAAAAATAACGTAAATATTTTATAATTTAAGAAATATTGTAAATAAGTAAAGATTATTTTAATTAAATATTAATTGAAAAATATTTTACTTATTTAATTGAAATTAAAATATTTGCATGCAATTACTGATATTTACGTGAATATTTAGGTTTAAATTTTATATGAAAAGTGTAACATACAAGATAAATAAAGGATTTACATGTAAATACCATTATTTCTTAGTAAATATTTAGATTTAGTGATAGTTATGTTAAATTAAAAGGAATTTTGTTTCATGTTAGAAAAATATTGAATTAAAACGTCAAAAAAATTTAGAAAATGAAATAAACTTATTTTCTTCAAAATATCATTACTTATTAGTTGGATATAAAACCACCTAAATATTAATACTTACCAATAACTAAATTTATTTTCTTAGTAAATAACTCTTCATTAAAGAAGATATTATGAACCAGATAAATATTACTATTCACTAGTAAATATGAATTTTTTTTTTGGTTTTTTGTTACAATAGTTTTTTATTTACTTGTAAATAAACTATTTAATGAAGTAAATTTTTTTTATTTCATTAATTCCAATTTTAACCCTTAATTTATTTATTAAAAAAAACCCAAAAACAAATCCCAAATTAGAAACCCACCCCCTCCCCCCCCCCCAAAAAAAAAAAAAAAAAAAAACCCTATATCTAATCCCATGTCACCGCTGGAAAAGGCCTAACGAATTCGGCGATAGAGACAACCGGTGATCCCGTGGTGGGTGATCATTGCTTGTCGCTTGGGGGGATTTGACAGGGAGAATGGAGCTTCGGCAAGGTCGCAAAATTTTGATCGCGGGCCTTAACTAAAAAGCTGATGGAGAAAAATTCATTGCTGGAGAAGACAATGAGCACGGCGAGTTAAAGGAAGCTGGCATGCGCAGGATAGCCAGTGACGCTACGCAGACGCCAACGAGGAAGATCGTGATTTTGGATCAATAGTTTAGTTTATGTTATAATTTTAAAAGCTTATATGGTATTATGTTATTTTGACTAATCTCTCTAAATTTAATTTTAATTCCATTTAAATAAAAAAAATCATTTAAAAGAAAAAACATATCAATAAGTTAACAAGAAGTTGCAAGTTGTCTATCCAAAGTTGTATTTAATGAACTTTAAAAGTTCAATATTCATTAATAATCATAAATGTTCTTTGACCGACCACCCAATTGATAACAACTGTTTGATTTATATCAAACGATTATAACAACAATGATCACCGATGGGTAAATATTGAAATACCTCTAAACTATACACCCTGTTTCATTTTTACCCTCAGATTTGTAAAATCGTTGGAAATGCCGCAGGTTAGTGCAAAAATTTACTTCAAATCATTGTCATTAAAAATATAGACCGTCAAGGATCGTAGTATCTTAAGGGAAAATGGGCTTATTCTACAATAAAATTTCCCATTAACTAAATGCTTCATGACCTTTTCATCGACTCATTAACTCAAAAATTGAACATCTATCTTGTTTTGTGTACAGACACATAAGAATATTACTATCCTTTTTTCTGTTCGGAACTACTCAACAGGTACTATCTCACGTGATTTTTTTTTTTTTTTTTTTTTGTACATAATTGTTGCGTCTTTCATATTTATAATTTGTTGTTACGTAGTCGTCTTCTCAACAGCTAGCAAAGCCGAAAGTTTCTTATTCGAGGGGGAAAAAATTTTAAAAATAAAATAAAATAATTAAAAAATTCACCTCCAAGATCAAATTTTTACCCAAGTATATAAAATATATTTAAGGAAAACACAATTTATTCTTTCAAAATATATATATATATATGTGTGTGTGTGTGTGTTTACATGTATTAACACAGGATATACTCTAAGACTGGTAATTTCAAACTACTCCATTTATGGTGGAAACATATCTTTTTTAGGTGCCATTATTGATGGAAACTAAGGACCTATAAAACATTATTTAAGAAATTACATAAATAAATAAGTAAATAATGTAAGAAAGTTGATTTAGTTCTTCGAAATGATGCAGGCGAGGGGAAACAAAACGAAAAATAATAATACCAAACCCAGAAAAAGAGCTCACATATCAAAAGTACACATAACTATTTTCCAAAACAATATTCTAGTTGTAGTAGTTCAAAGACAAAAAACAAAATGCAAGAACATGATTCTAATAACAAAAAAAAAAAAAAAAAAAAAAAAAAAAAAAAAAAAAAAAACCCGATGACATTACTTTCTTAGTTCTGTACCATCTTTTTCCTAATGAAAGCCTAATCTTATTTACCTCTCGACGTTGATCGGGAAAAGAAACTTAGAGCCTGTCTTCGAACTCCGAAAGTGGAGTCATCTGCTCCTTCAAGCCCTTCCTCTTGCGGATATCAGCAACCCGAATTGCTGCCTGAGTTCCAGCCTCCAACGGGTCAGATGGCATCATGTCCCAGTGGTCAAAAACACTCTGTGGGAAAGCCTGCCCTGAGGTTGCAGCTCTCAAAGTGCCGGAGAATCCGAAAGACTCGATGACCGGCAGGTACGCCTTGATGTTGTAAAGCGGGGTACCGGGCCTCCGCATTTCCTCAAAGACATGTCCACGTTTCTGGTTAAGAACACTGTAGATACCACCAAGAGCCTGCTCCGGAGCTTGGATTTCGACCAGGTACACGGGCTCGAGAAGCCTTGGTTTGGCCGTGAGCTGAGAAGCATAGATCACCCGTCGAGCAGTTGAAATGATCTGACCACCACCTCTGTGGATGGCATCGGCATGGAGAACCACGTCACAGACTTCAAAGCAGATGCCCCTCATGTTTTCTTCGGCCAAGGCACCTTCCTTGGATGCCCACTGGAATCCAGAAACAACAGAGTCCTTGATTTCATTCAGGTACTGGACTCCCTTACACATATCAACAACCATGTTCGGACCAGTAGTCTCGGGGCCAAAGCACCAAATCTTCTTAGCGAGATCCTTATCCCAACCAAACTCCTCAGACAAGATCTTGGAACGGACTTTAGGATCATCCCTTGGACCAATACGGCCATCATCGATAGCCTCGGCGAGCCCCTCCTCCATGGGTCTTGCTTCCATGTACAAACGATTGTGCTTGTTTGGCGACTTGCTCATCACCACTCGGCACGACTTCTCAAGGACAGTCTCACGGAAGGAGACAACTGGATCGGATATTATAAGTTCGGCATGATTCATGAAGTCTTCCTGCAGATCTTTCAAGCAGATCTCCAGATGAAGTTCACCAGCACCAGCGATAATGTGCTCTCCAGATTCCTCAATAGAACACACCACCATAGGATCTGACTTGGCCAAACGTTTCAGACCTTCAACGAGTTTGGGAAGGTCAGATGCAATCTTGCACCTCACGGCCACGCGCACGACTGGAGAGACGGAGAACTTCATGGCCCTGATCGGGTGTGCGTCAACGTCCTTTTCATTGGTCAGAGTAGCGTTTTTCGTAATAAATTGATCCAAACCAACCAATGCAACAGTATTACCACAAGGAACATCCTCGACAGATTCTTGTTTCTTTCCCATCCAAATGACAGTCCTCTGAACACTCTTGACATACAAATCTTTCTTCTCCCCCGGAACATAGTTTGGACCCATGATCCTAACCTTCATACCGGTAGAGGCCTTTCCCGAGAAGACACGACCGAAGGCGAAGAACCTACCCCTATCAGATGCAGGAATCATCTTTGATACATAGAGCATAAGGGGTCCATCAGGATCACAGTTCCTGATAGCATTGGCGTAAGCATCATCAAGGGGACCTTCATATAAGTTCTCAACACGATACTTTTGAGCCGTTGCAGGGGAGGGCAGGTGAAAGATCATCATTTCCAAGAGCGCATTACTGGCAGGGAGCCATGTCTGCATCACTCGCTTCATCAATGCCTTCCCCGTCAAATCTCTCTCCTCAGACTTCAGGGTGATATGAAGCTTCCGCAGCATCGGCCACAACGCCTCCTTATTGTCATTCATACAGGTATTAATCAGCAGGTTGATTGGTTCATAACAAAACTGAACAAAACCACGCTTGCAGGTAGGAGAACCGGTATTCTTGTTGGTCCACTTCTTGGTAGCAGAGTCAAAGAAGTTTTCACCCCAGAGCCTTTCCATCATTTTCGACTCATCCACGCCAAATTTGGAGGCATACATTTTAGCAAAGTTGGTCAGTGTAAATGCCCAACCATGCAAACCAGCAGAGAAAGCCACCGTCCCTTTCTCGGGATAGACCTGAACATCTCCAAGGAGGGGATCCTCATAAGTAGCCATAATCACATTAGCATTCTCGATAACCTTCTGAAAAGTTTGGTAAGCCTCCTCACCATCCACCTGCAGCTCAAGGAAACACCTGTCCATCTTGTTAACCGTCAGCACCGGCCTAATCCTTTCACCAATGGCCTGACGGAGCACAGTCTCAGTTTGGACACAGACACCTTCAACACAATCAACCACCACAAGGGCACCATCAGTAATACGAAGAGCAGCAGTGACCTCTGATGAGAAGTCGACGTGCCCAGGGGAATCGATGAGATTGATGAGGTACGCATTCCCTTCTTTCTTTCCTTTAAAATTCTTCAGAGCCTCGTCTGTCATCTCATAGTAGAGAGAGATACCAGTGGATTTAATGGTAATGCCACGCTCTGCCTCATCTGCACGGGTATCCGTCATCCGAACATCACCAGCAACTTCTTGTGCAATAATACCAGCAGCAGCCACTAAAGAGTCGGTAAGAGTTGATTTTCCTGAGAGAAAAAAAAATATATACATAAGAACATGCTCTTCAATAATATAAGTGCAAACTAAAAGAAACAAACAAATAAAATGAGTTCCATCCGAAAATACTCCCTTCTAAAATCGGTTTACAACTAAAGGAAGCACCATGCGGAATTGTGGATGCTTTTCCATATTCAGGACAAAAAAAAAAACCCCATGATCTAAACAGATTTTAAGACCATGTAATTTCTAACAATAGACTAACTATAAAACAATTACAAACACCAAAACTCTCAAATAGAAAATCCACAAACATCTGTCAGCACAGTGTAAGTATAGGATATTGCTCTCACAGTCACATCTATACAATAGCTTCTACAAAACTGACATAGAAGTTTATAGAATATACCATGGTCGACATGCGCAATAACGGACATATTCCGAATATTGTGCTTGAAGTCCATGATCTTGCGTAACTCCTCTCCTGTAAACTTAACCTGCACAAACCGAAAACAATTCGACCATTATATTCAAGCACAGAGTGATGCATACCTGAGAGGTCAATAATTAAAATTCACGCACAACCCACTTACCATCTTGACTAGCTTTTAAGAATCACAACGAAATTGTACCCTGCAAAGTGCAAACCAAAGACAGCGTAAACAATTCAGTCAAGAGAGACCAATAAACAACGAGTTAAAAAAAAATAGCAACCTTTTCGACTTTGGATCATAGGCGGACAATAACAGCATCTCAAGAGACAACAAAAGGCACAAAAAAGAAATTGCTCACATGTAATCTGTAAGTTATATTCCATCGCAAAAATATCCATTTATTTGGCCAGTTTTACGGCAAAAGAAATTCAGACCCTATCCCAAAAAAAAAAAAGTGCAGAAACTTTTTTTTTTTTTTCGTGGCCAATTTTACAGAAGCAGAAAAAGCTGAAGAAAACCCTACAGATCGAAGAAATGTAAATGCAAGAATTAATCAAGAAACCCTGACCTGAAAGAAGCTGAGAGAAAGAGAGAGAGTGACAGGGAGATGAAGAAGCAGCGGCTTCAGTCAGTCTTCTGAACGAGAGACGTGGTCAAAATATGAAACAATATATAAAGCAACGAGCGAGCTAGAGAGGTTTTTTTGCATGAAAAATCTTTATAACAATATTATAAATAACAATATAAAAATTACAAAATATCTCGGGATAAGGGTTTTTCTATGTGCGCCCGTCTCGGCTTTGCGTCAAAATGGGCCCCTCTATTGCTGCGTTGTAACGTGACAAGCGTAAGTTGTATCCCTTGGATATGGCTCTAATTTCTTTTTTCAAAAAAAATTAATCATATAATTACTTTTATCTAATAATTCTAATTTTAAAAGGTATAAAATCAAAATTAGAGAGAATGGGTGTACAAAAGGATCAAATTCGGTTTATTAATAAAAATAATATACAGCACAGATAGATTTTTTAAACTTTATTTATTAAAAGAGTATTAGTTAGTTAGGAACATCAATAAATTTAATGAATGCAAATATAACCACTCTTGTTATTTTATTTAACAAAAAAGTGTCATAGATCCACATAGACAATGTGTTTCTGTGTAGCATATAAATCTCTTATAAATTGGATTATTTGTAACCCCATTAGTCGTTATTGTGATGAAACTGACTCGAACTCAAGATCTGTTGAGGCAAACCAGCAAACCTTTGACCATCTTCAATAATAAATGCTAATGTCAATACATATTGTTATTTCTAATGTCATATTACATATTTCCTCATAATATTAAGCCTTGAAGCTTATAAAATAAATTTTTTGTAGTAAGATAATTTAAAAGTGACAACATTATAGTTATTAAATGAATAAATTAAGACATCAACCGATAAAATCGACTACTAAAATTGGATACCGATAAAAAAATAAAAAATAAAAAAAAAAGCTGACAATTACCATACCTAGTGACAATAATCTAATTTCACATTAGAAATAATGATTACGATTTTCTTATCCAAATTTTGTTTGGCGTTCATGTTCAAACTTAAAGTTTTCATATTAATTTGTCTTTTTCTAAAAAGTCTAAAAAAAATACAACTTGATTGTAAAAAATCAATAAATTTTAATCTAAAAATTTCATTTCAAATCCGTACTTCAAAATGAAAATGTTGGCTACACAATACATTAGAATGGTCAAATAAGCAGGGAGGGATGAATGTTAGTATGATCACGGTCAACCAATGACTTTTAATGTCGATCTTTATTTATTAAATTTTAATCAAGCTTGATGAACAAGTTCCGTAACTTGGTTTCTAGCTAACCCAAAAATAAAATAAAATAAAATAAAATAACTACCCCGTTACTTGGTTGCCAGGTTATTAAAAGACTTGGTGCCCAAGTATTGACCACATCATCAACAACAATCACAGTCGCAATGAAGTTTGTTGTCGAATTTTCTTTTTCTTTTATTATAGTTGTTGGATTTAAAGGAAAAATTGGTAATTCATAAAATTTATTTATAAAAAGTTGTAGGCACATGCGTACGGATTTAATTTGTTCGTTTTTTAATATTAAGATATTAGCTCGTACATTTGAAAAGAATAATAATAATTTTTTCATTTAATCTCTAATTATGAATATTTTGTCTCTAAATTTTTTATTTCGATAAATTAATTCCTGAACTTCTAATTTTTGACAGTTTTGGTCCCTCACTCTAAAATTAACGGACGATTTATAAAATTTAATATAGATAATGGTATCTCTATCGCATAATAAATAACAATTTCAAAGAAATTGTTGCATTAAGTTTTAAAAGATTTTAGTTTTAAGGGCTTCAAGAAGAATAAGGAAATTTTTTTTTAGTGTAATTTTTTTAGTAAAATTTCTTGTTAACATGGAATTAGAACATGATTATATACACTAAATTTTAAAAAATATATATATTTCATCAATTTCAATGTCAGTGACCAAAATCATCAAAAATCAATAATTCAGGGAATAATCTACCAAAATCAAAAGTTCAAGGATCAAAATGACAGAATATTCATAATTCATGGACTCAACAGACAAATTATCCCAAAAAAAATTGGACATAACAGAAAAAAGGTATTTTTTTTTTTGTAAGGTATGGTTAAATATAAGACTTAAAGGAAACAAATAAATCAGAACGAAAAATAAAAAGCAAAAAAGTTAGTATACATTTGAGAAAGTTATTTTAATAAGGAAAAATTGAAAGAAAGAAGCTAAGATCAAAATAAATGAAGAAAATGTTTAAATGATAACCAAATGAAACTATTTTATATTAAAAAAATAACTTTGAGAAGGAAAAAAAATGTTTAAATATGGAAGAGGAAAAAAAGTAAAAAAGGGAAAAGAAAAAAGCTATAAGATAAATAAAATTAAAAAGAAAAAGAGTAAAAGAGGGAGGGGGGTAAAAAAAAAAAAAAGCCAAATGGTGAAGCAAAGGAAAAGCAAAAACTAAATAAAGGAATAAAGGAATGAAACACGTTGAGTGCGTGGAAGGCATAGGAGAGGTGACATTGAGACTTCTATGTTTAAACAATTACTAAACGAAATTATAATATAGAAATATGGATGGGTAATTTGACATCCCCTTGTATATTTTTCCCACACACATATGAGAAAGAAAAGCATGCTTAAATAGAGAGAGAGAGAGACAAAAGACAAGGTTTTCACAAGCTATTCATTTCTTGAGGAGCAAATCTTAACCGTTTCCCCAACCATTGGGCCCCCATAAAATGCCTCCAAAGTCATTACAGAAAATACCTAATCTTGCCAACAAATACAAGTCGCCTTCTTTCCAGCTTTTGGTGTAAAAAGTACCGACAATGGTTTTTTAATAGGTACACTCTCTCTCTGTGGTATTCCACCTCTTGTGGGATGTTTTTGGTCCAAAGATGAAATTCTTAATGATGGTTGTATTCACCGATTTATGCAATAATAGCTGACAGAATCAGGAATTCTTACCAGTGGGTGCTAATGACAAACTAAAATTTATGAAGTTTAAAAGGAGCTAGAAGAGGACTCTAGAAACAAAAACAAAACAAAACAAAACAAAAAATGGAAGACTTCGAGCATATTATTATAAAATAATGCATATTTACGTCTAGATTTTTGCAAACAAAGCCCACACTAGGCCTTTTATTGGCTCCATGAGTGACTACCAAAGATTATTACTTCAGCACAGTCCTTT
>JAFMPE010103098.1:0-13265 GCA_024759925.1 Ficus religiosa
TGAAATCTCAAAATAGGCTTCAGAAAAATTTTGTTTTGTTAACGACAAGTCTTGAGAAAACTTATTACCAAATTTCTTCTATTTTGTTACTGAAGCATTATGAAAAGAAGAGGTATTTATATCATGGTTAAATAAAATAAAAGGAAACGAAAAATCAAAATGTTTTATTAGTTTCCAGTGACTTGCTTGATCTTGACTTGTTCATGGCAAGCAGTGTGGAATGTCTTCTGCATTGGAAACTCTGTGTGGACAAGCATATGGAGCTAAACAATATCGAAAACTCGGAATCCAAACCGGCACTGCCATTTTCTGCTTAATCTTAGTCTGCATCCCTCTCTCTCTAATATTAATCTTCATGGGAAAAATCCTCACATTCATGGGACAAGACCCTCAAATCTCAAAAGAAGCTGGCAAATTCGCGGCATGGCTTATTCCGGCGCTCTTTGCTTACGGAACACTCCAGGCACTCGTCAAGTATTTTCAAACACAAAGTATGATCTTTCCCTTGCTCATGAGCGCCTGCGCTTCACTTTGTTGCCATGTACCACTCTGTTGGTTTTTAGTATTCAAGACCGGACTAGAACACCTTGGCGCCGCATTATCCATCGGTATTTCCTACTGGTTGAATGTGATTTTGCTTGTGTTGTACATGAAATTTTCACCTGCCTGCGAAAGTACCCGGATTCCAATCTCTTCAGAGCTGTTTCAAGGTCTAAGAGAGTTCTTTCGCTTTGCTATACCGTCTGCTGTTATGATCTGGTACAATTTCTTCTTCTTTTGATTCTACACGGTTAATTTTAGCTCAGTTTCTAAACATTAACCTTTTTATCTTCCTTTTTCTTTTTCTTTTTTCAATCACACGACCATAACTCTAGCCTTGAATGGTGGTCATATGAGCTCCTTACCTTACTTTCGGGTTTTCTACCGAATCCAGAGATTGAGACTTCAGTGTTATCTGTGTGGTATTTCCTCTATTCTTACCACTGTTTCTGATATAAACTGTTTGAATTTAAATCCCAATTCCTCAAAAGGATTTTTTTCTTTCTTTTCTTTTCTTTACTTTTTTTCTTTTTCTTTTTTTTTTTTTTTTTAAACAGCTTGTCAACCCTCACAACACTCCATACAATACCAGATGGACTTGGTGCAGCTGGAAGGTTTTGCTCTAAGGACACCTAAATACAACTCTTCATATTTATTGATCCTAAGACTGACTTTTTTTTTTTCCTTTTTTCCTTTTTTTTTTTCTTTGTTTTTTTTTTTTTGGGCTTTGTACAGCACCAGAGTATCGAATGCATTAGGCGCCAGTAACCCGCGAGCAGCTCGTGTTACTGCAAGCGCTGTGATGTTTCTTGCGGTTTCGGAGGGAGTTATTGTGAGCTCAGCTCTGTTTGCCGGCCGAAGAGCTTTCGGTTACGTCTTCAGCAATGAGATGGAAGTTGTGGACTACGTGACCAACGTGGCTCCTCTAGTTTGTTTAGCTGTTGTATTTGACAGTCTACATGGAGTCCTTGCAGGTTTCTTCTTTTTCCTTTTTTTTTTTTTTTTTTTGGTTTTTAAATCTGTTCTGATAAAGGTAGTAATTAATTTGTTTCCTTTCCTTAATCAGGTATTGCTAGGGGATGTGGATGGCAGGAAATGGGGGCTTTTGTCAACCTAGGCGCATACTATTTCGTCGGAATACCGGTTTCTGCCGTGTTGGGGTTCTGGTTTAAGTTGGAAGGGAAGGGACTTTGGATTGGAATTCTAGTTGGTTCCTTTCTACAAACAATTATGCTCGCTGTCATAACAATTTTTACCGACTGGGAAAAGAAGGTTCATCCTCCACTTTTTGAAAAATCACATCTCATCCCGTTTGGATCTATAATTTGAACTCGCAATTCAAACATTTTTATTTATAATTTTCTCTCATAAAAAATATGAATTTTCTGTTTAAACTTACTATTCAAACCTTTAATCCAAACACGTCGTTGAACTCTTCAACCTTTTTGAAATTTCGCTTAACTTGCTCCTACATATTGGTGGTTTTTCTAAAGAAATATGTTATGTTCTGTGCAAAAATTGCAGGCAAGAATGACAAGGGAAAGGATATTTGAGGGAATTAGTTCTCTTGGAGATGATGAATCAACTGAGGAGACAACTCTACTAAACTGAAGTTTCTGTTTTGTGCCATTTCTTTTTTACCCTAAATGGGGCGGGTTGAGGCGGGTTGAGGCGGGTTGGGCAGTTGCAAAACCCGCCTCACCCCGCCCCATATGCATCCCTAGGTTATGGGTTGTCCGCAGATTGTTGTACTAGAGGCATTCTAGATATGGTCATTCCGTTAGTGATTAGAGGTCATTTGGTTGATTTGGTGATTGAGGATACATGTTTTGCTAAATGTTATTCTAGGCCCCTTTTTATTTTTTATTTTTAGCTAGTTGAAATTTTGAGTTGGAATGCATAAGAAAAGTGTGTCACCTTCTGTTTGTCAACTTAAATCATTCTATATATATATTCAATTGTTGGTGGATCTGTAGGATGACCAGTGAGTTGATAGAAAGTAGTGGTGACCTTTGCAATGTGCTAAGTTTTACTTTATTTTCCAGTTAAATTGATGATAAAAAGTCTATGTGCGCTTCATTCGAATATAAAAAATCCCATATCCCGTAAAGCAGTGGCGGAACCAGAAAATTTTTTCATGGGGCATCAATTAAACAAAATATTTGAACAAAACTACAACAGTAAAAATCTTTTGTTACTATTTATCGATTTGTATCCTTGGTTTTTTTTTCCCCCTAAATGAACTAAACTTACTTTTAATAAGTTTAATTTGTTTTCAAAATTTAGAGTTCAAATAATCGTGAATTTATATAGTAGTATAAATGATTTTGATATCCCTAAAAAGATGATTTTGATTAATTTGAGACACTAAAATTTAGATCTAAGTACTTGAAAATAAAAAATGGGGTGGAATTTATTTAATATTTTCTTAAAAAGTTATGCAAATGCAATAATTAAAAAAATTCAAAGGGGGTAAATAAGAAATAAAATTGTAAAATATTTTGTTATAAGGAAAAAATTATAAAAAATTATTAATTTTAGGAACTCAAACGAAATTTCTTAAAAATCCAGGTGGGAGGGGGCGTACTCATCCCCACCTCCCTCCGCCCATGCCGTTAAGAATTTCCAAATTCAATTTAGTTTGAAGGGCTAGTTGACAAAAGGTCGACAAGCTCAAGGGACAATAATGATCCCATTGATTTTCCATGAATTCTATTGTCAAAAAATGTGTTGAACAACTTCTCTTTACACATTACTACTAATACTCATGGTGCAAATCTCGGTGTTAATTAATTAATAAGAGTATTGTTCCGACACATATTTATTCTATAGAGTTCATTTCATGATATCCACATTCATTAATTTACCCCATCAATCTGAAAAACTGGTTTGGAACTTGTGAGAAATAACCGATAAAAACATAAAACCGTTTGTTGTAATTCTAGTGATAATATCATACATGACTTTATCTAAAAATATAGAGTTCGAATTTCTCCACTTTTAAGTTTTTTTTTTTTTTTTTTAAAGAAAGGGCATTCCTCCGGATTTTACGGATAGGAAGTTGTGAGATGGGCCACTTTTTGCTCCGTCCATGGAGCGGATTAATTTCTTGGAATGTAGACAAACAAAAAGAGGGAATGCAGGGACAGGAATAGGAACTATAGTACCATTGGAAGAAAGGGCACCTGTGGGAACATCTCTATTGACGAACCATCAAGTCTGTATCGTCATGGAGTAATAACCGCATTTGGATCTGATCTATCTACTCGGCAATCATTCGGTGACTGCACGGTCGCCAAACAAGCCCCAAGAAGCATCAAACATTTCTGATGAGATCCATGGAGCAATTCTTAGATAGCAAGCACTAGCTCCCGGTGCGACTTCATAAAAAGCAATCAGAAAGAAGATCGAAGAGAATGAAACGCACGTAGAGGTCATTATAGCAATTCCTTTTGATCCTATAAAACATATGAAAAAACCTGCTACGGAGCTACCGAGAAGGGGAAAAAAATTATAATTAGATATATAATTTGTTTTCGACTATGATCAGATAACGAGAAATACATGGATTTCTCAGGCCCATTTTCTAACTAGTCTGGAACTTGTGAGAAATTATCGATAAAAACACAAAACTGTCAATTGTAATTCTAGTAGTAATTCATACTTAATTTTATCTAAAGATATATAGTTCGAATTCTCCCGTACTTTAAAAAAAAAAAAATCCTCTGGATTTTCCGAATGGGAAATTGTGAGATGGACATGGATTCATCAGGCCCATTTTCTTATTGGGCCAATCAAAATACCATTGGGCTATGTCCACGTGGCGTTCTTCCTGCTTGTTGTTACTCCATTTCAAGTAAAAAAACGAAAAAAAAAAAAAAAAAAAAAAGAAAGAAAGGAAAGAAATGAAAAATAATTATTTTGTTCAACCAAAAACCCTTTAGAACTCCGAAGCTCGCTGTTACAGCACCAACTCGTTCCGGCAGAGAGAGAGAGAGAGAAATGGGAAGAAACGCAGAAAGAGACATGCTTGTTGAGGCTCTTAGCTCGCACCTCAACAACATCCGTGAAACCCTTCTGGTGCGCTTCAAAATCTTTGTATCGCGTTTATATATATATATATATATCCACACACACACACATGTTCATATACTACGCATACCGCGTATACGTTTCGGTATTTAATTTTGTGATTTCGTTTGTATTTTGTGGTGCAAATGAAAGTAGTTTTTCGATCAAAGTCCAGCTTCTACTCTGAAGAAGGTTCCCTGGGAAGAAGTCATAAAGATGGGTGACAATGTCTCCAAACAAGCCACCGTTGGTAATCTTTTTAATTTTTTTTGTTTCTTTCCTTTGTGTTTTGATTAATTAATCTGTTTTTCAGTGTTTAAATTTTTAATTTCCAGTATAAGTTGTGAATTTCTTTCTCATTTTCATCAATTCTTGATCTAATTTTTGAAACTTTAGAAATTGATATTTGTATCCGACTTAGATGGTGAAATTGGGGAATATGTCTAATTGTAAATCTGGATTTTTGTGTTTTCTTAAAGAATTCAAATAGGGCCTTAAATTCACAGTGCATTTTTTTTTTTTTTTTTTAAATTTCATTCACATTTAAACAATTGTCTTTTGGTATGATGATCATGAGCTTTTATTCTTTCATACCATTGTATATACACATTTACGCGATTTTCTTGAATCTAGTTTGGTTTCTTATTAAAAATTTTAGCTAGCTGATTCTGGTCCATCATGTAAACACCAATCACTATGGACATCATAATATCAACGTAGTGAGGTTCAAGTATCTATATGACGCATCAAATTGTCTCTTAAAGTGCGTGTTCGATCTTACTAAATAAGTTAGTCAGCTGATTTTTTCCATCTTTTGTAATCTGCTATTTCACGAAAGTTCCAAATTCTGCAGGCATTGTAATTCCCAAATAGTGCGCTTCAAGTATTTATATGATGCGTCATAGTTTCTTATAAAACAATTGTGTCCTCAAATTTATCAAAATATGCATTTATTCAATGCTTTGTATCGATCGAGTAATTAACTACAACTTATATTCATGATGCAGCCGGAATGCTTTGGACTGGAAAAGGACCACGAGCTATCGAAGTTGAGGAGAGCATGAAATCATACTTCAACATGCTAGTGGGTTTTCTCCTACTTTCCCATGGGAGTACAGTAGGTGCAGGGCCTACCTTGTCTTGTTTTGTCCGTCAGGCCGTGCAGAAAATTGCTGACTGCAGTTACAAGTTATTCGAGGCGCCTATCTCTTCTTTTGGTAATCTCTCTCTCTTTTTGTCAGACATGATGAGATTCATGATCATGACATTATGGAAAGACAATCTGTACGAACAAATCTGTTGCCTTTCTACTTGATGTTGCATTTCTCAGTAGAACTATTTTTAATGACTTTTTGGGTAATCAGGAGCCCGGTGTTCTAGATTATACTTTCTACGGGGACTGAAGTTGCCAAATTAGAGGCTACTGGTGATTATGGACATTTAAAGGACTAAGAAAACAATTAAATGGGAAGGAAGAAATTTATCCTTTGAATGGAATTGAGATATTAAATTCTCTTTTGGTAGTTCAATAGTGAACTTAAGTTGGTACCCAGTTGCTAGATATTGCGTTCTGCCTTACTATTCTGAATGGATGTACTTATACATCTCCCAGACAATCTTTTAATAGTGAATCATTACATAACTATTTTTGCGCCTTATGTTTGTAAGGGGGATTGCTGATTTTTACTTAAATCCGTAACACCTTAAAAACATGAAGTTATGTTATAGTCCTTGAAAGCATCCATCGATGCTGATAATCATTATGAAGCCAAATAGTTGAAAATATATTGGTCATTAAACTATCATAGTCGTGTCTGTTTTGAGATGCAAGTTATTGAAATAGCAAGCCGGTATCAATTTTAAGTCGACCTTTTGAAGCCCCTCTTATTGGCTCATTTCTAGTCAATCATCCCTCCAAAATTAAGATTAGCAAACTTGGCTAACGTTTCCATATTTTATGTCATTTAGATGCATTGTAAGCGGGGATCATATTTGTTCATTAATGTGAATCATATTTCTTCCATTTAAAATTTGAAGCAAGTTTTATTTTATTTTTTAATTTTGCTGAAATGGTGTTTGTAATGCCTTTTTGAATCACTGTCAAATCAACATATGATCTGATGTGGAAAATTTTATTTCACAGGTCAAATCTTATGATTTAGTCGGATTTAATCCTTTTTGGAAGCCTGCTATTGACAGATTATTTCTGGTTTTGCTCTTGTTCAAAGTTGGAGTTTTTCACGTAGAAATTATGTGCTTTTGGGTTTCACGACGCCATAGCTGAATAGTAGTAGGCTTGTGGTGTGGAATGAAAGCCTTGGAGAAACATACTTTTAAGTTCCGATTGGCAGTGGCTTATAGAGTAGGAGCAGATATTAGTATCTCGTTTTTTATTATTATTAGTTTTTTCTTGTCGCTCTGATAAATTTGGTCGAGGTAGTGGTGTTTTTTTTTATGATTCTCTTTTATGTCCAATAACGTGATGATTTGGTTAAAATATCTGGTTTTTGTTTGAAATGAGTGCAACCCTTACATTTTTAATGAATAAAAATCGACAGGGAAGCACAAGGAAAACGAACCCCCTATTCCGCAGCTGGTTGGTGCGGTATGGGCAGCATGTTCTGGTCTTGAGAAGATTCCTACCACTAACATTGCTGCAATAGGGCGAGTGATGACGCAGGTTGCAGTGTCAATGAAGGATGTTCTCCGTGAAATGAAGGAGCTCAAGCCAGCATCAACGAGCTCAAAAGATGAAACTTCTGATCAAACTTCCACCGGAGCAGAAAGCGAGGTCCAAGATGACGATGACTTCAGTGGGGATGATCTTGGAAATGACCTGTCGCCTGAAGAGATGAAAGTGGCTCACTCAGCAATTGCCGTGGTGTCCGAGGCACTTGTTGTGGTAAAGGAACTTATGCGCTCCATAACAGGTTTGCTCAAGCTCGAAAGCCAGAATGACAATGGTGATTTTGTGGATTCTCTGGAAAAACTATTAATACAGTGTAAAGGAATCGGAACAGAGATTGACGAGATTGGAGCTTCACTTTATCCTCCACAAGACGTTGATCTTATCAAGGTGGCATTGGAAAAAATCTCCGGCATGGTAGATGACATGGAAAAGGAGATGGCAAGCCTCTCGGGAACCTCTGAAGCTTTTCTTCAATCATGCAGTGGTCTGAAGAGTTCACTAACACAGTTGAAATCCGAACTAGGTTGCTCAGATTCGTCGGATCTAGCGGCTGAAATGAAAAAAGTTGATTTGAACAATTAGTAGAAAGAGAGTAGTAATCTTTTTGTAACATGGAATTAGAGGCGATGTGACAGATTTTGCACGAGTTGTTCAAACATAATGAATTTCTTGTTATTACTCCAGGACCTCAAGAATTGCAATCAATATCAATACTGGTTTGTGCCGGCCAAAAACTGTAAACTGTATATTTCGTCAAAAAAACGTCTACAAAGATCAGTACATTCAGATGATCAATATTGGCAATTTCGCTTCCTCCCTCTGAATAACAAATTTATATATATATGTTACACATTGTTGTGATATACAGGGTCCTTCGTAAACTCTCCACTTTTTGGCTACTTAGAACAGAGCAGTCACTTGAATGTTCACCTCCCTGTGAGCTTAACCATCCAGGCACCACCCAAGTAGAGACCGAGTAGGGGTGTAGCCAAAAGCATCTGAGTGAGTGGATCAGTTGATGGTGTGAGCACGGCGGCTACTACGACTGCACCAACCACGACATATCTCCAAATTGACAGCATTTGGTCTCCTGTGAAAAGACCCACTTGTCCCAATAGGAACTGAATAACCGGAACCTGTAAAACAAAAACCAAGAGTGAGCTATTCAATGAAAATTTGGATAGGAAAGGGCATGTATAAACTTCTCCGGGCATTCGACTCTGGGATTTAGTCATGCAGGTATCGACTAAGAGCATCGCCAATGCAATGCCAAGTTAATGTGCCGAATCCAAATTTTGGCATTTGAGCGGGCAAACCGCTCTTCAATGGTCTAAAGGAGCCAAATATAGCATTGGTATTGGTATTTGCACTGTCGATGGTCTTAAGTAGCCAATATGAGGATCATGCCTCTCAGATTTGCAAACCGATTATACAGGATAAGAAAAAAAAATTGAAATTCGATCAAAAGGTCAACAAGCCAAAGTTGTAGGAACCTTTCCCTAACATCTAAATTTTCACTTCATGAGGAATTTTCTAATAGTGTGGCCACAGCAGGTTACCTTATGGACGAAAAAGGACTTGGTCTATAATTTTTGCATAAAAATGGAAAACGAAAAACACCTACAAGAGTGAAGAATCAGAAACTTGAAAGAACAGCAATTACCTGGAAAGACAAGCCTGTGCTGAACATGAGGACAAGGATAAACTCAAAGTACTGATCAATGGACCATAAAGATTCCACAACCCCTTCCGCGTAAGTAACAAAGAAAGTCAAAGCAGCTGGCGCCAGAACCAAGTATGAGAAGACAATACCAGCATAGAAAAGAACCGAAGAACCTAAAACAATTGGCCCGAGGAATCTTCTTTCTGCTTTCGTTAAACCTGGAAGAACAAAGGCTATAATCTCATAGAGAATGACAGGGCTTCCTAGGAGAAGGCCGCAGTATCCTGATACCTGTAAAGAAACAATTGAAAGAACTCTTTAGTTATTCACAGCAGACCACTTTAGTCTGGTCGTCGTTCGACTACAGATGACTAGACACAAGATGATATAATTTTCTGGTTTAATTGCAGCTACTAGCAACATATCAATTAAATCTTCACAACGGTTAGCAACTGTAAGGACACAAGAGAATAGTAAATACAAACAATTGAATTATTTAAATAGGCAAAAGGTATTGACCCAAATAAGTTTTTAATTTGTTTTACAAGAAATAAATTGATGGTTCAACAAAATCAGCATTCTACAATTGAATGTTTTTCCAGCATTCTTGGACAGAACGGGGCATATTTTGTTATTTTGTTACTTTCTTTGTAATCGTTGTACAATTCAAACTTGTGAGGAATGAATTGGCAAAACGGGTAAGAGCAAGGAAGTTAAATTCTTGTCTTGTTAAGTCATCCAATAAATCTGAGACTTGACTTACAAGTAACAGTGGCATAAAAAGATGATATAAAAGAGAAGAGAGACATTTCATCCATTCTAACCTTTAAAGTCGTAAAGAAAAACTCGCCAGGAGCGAGCTGCAGAAATCTCACACCCTGTGCTTTAACCGGAGCTTCAAGAATCACTATCAGTTCTTTAGAAAATGCAAAGCAACCTATAATGGCTCCTCCAACTGCCAAAACAGATACAAAGAGTCTCTCACGCAGCTCTTCAAGATGATCAAATAAACTCATTTCTTTATCATCTGGGAGAAGCTCTTTGTCGGGATATAAAAAATCAAAAATTGGACCTCCCTCCTTATTTTTGTCAAGATTTTCCAAGGTTTCTTCTCCTGAAATAGCGGCAACATCTGCAAAATGGATCATAAAGCTGAATTCACTTAAAACTTAATGCATATAAGTTATAACACCACAGCTTATTACCTCAAATCAAAATGATCTAAATATAGGAAAATGACGAACTAAACTTCAATTTGATAAGCCACGGACGATACATATAAATTGTTTAAAATAGTCCGAAGACAATAGAAAATTAAAAATCCCCATACTGTGAGCGCCCATTAAGTTATATACATCAAATAACAGTGCACGAAAAAAAGGGGAAAGAGGCAAGAAACCAGATCAGTTATCACAGTATACAACATGAATGAGAATATGTTTGACATATTTTTCTCCCAATTACGTCAGTCAAAATATGGTTATTTGATCAAAAGACTTTAAAAAAATGCATCAAGATATGGTTTCTATTGACTGTGTGTGGCCCAATTATTACCATAGCGCCAAGTTGGGTATATTGACGTTTTCACACATATTTCGGTTGTCTTAAGTTCACTTATATCGCGGGCGGTTTCCGGGACTCGGTTAGAGTGAGAAATATGAGGCGTGTGATTATCTTCTTCATCATAATGAAATTCTACTGCATCTCAAAGTAGACATAGCTCTAATATTGATGGTGAACCACTGTGAATCTTGTGTATGTCATGTTTAGTTATTCTTGTTCTTGTTTTTATTGCTCTCAGTTCATAGGAATTAGGATACTGAACGTAAAATCCTGACTTGAGGGTAAAAACAAACATATAAATAATTAAGGAAAAAAATCAAATTAGAAATTAGATTAATGCAAAATGCATATATATATATATATATATTTGGAATGGAAACAAAACGCATAATTCCATATTGGGTTACCAAGAATTTCATAAATCATGAAAAAAAAAAAAAGAATAAATAAATAAATAAATCAACTCAACTCAACTGTCAAAGAAAAGCACTAACAAATGTAAGCAAACCCATGTTTCTTCTACAATATCCCATAATGGGTCTCAAACCACCAATCTTAAACAGAGAAAAAGCCATGATTTTTGGGTTCGTCAAACAAATTTCTAAAAATAAAAAATAAAAAAAAAAGAAAGAAAAGAGAAATAGGGGTATAACTAACCAGGCCTGTCCTCGACGGCGGAGCCAATACCAGACCCACCGTTCGACTGAATCAGCTTCTTCTCCCTCAAATCGTCGTCGACGGCGAAGCAGACGAAGCTTCTAGAATCTCTGCGGCAGCGGAGGCCGGAGATTGGGGGGCTCCTTGGATAGTGGGAATGAACGGAGCTGAGATGGGATTTGATAGTACCAAGGCGGTCGAGGCAGCAGCGCTTGTTGAGGTTGAGGTTGAACTGCAACTGCGAAATGAGAGCACCGCTTGTGCTTCCCATCTCTCTCTCTCTACGACTGTTTGATTTTTCTAATCGGAGCTTGCTCTTCTTCTTCTTCTTCTTCTTGTTCGTCTTCTTGTTGTTGTTGATGTTCTGGGTTTGGATTGTTTGTAGTTGAGTGTTGAGTTGGTAGAACTTGGGAAAATCTGAAATGGTGAACGAACGACTGGTCCTTATTACGGAACCATGACTTGCGCTAGCTATGGCCGCCGATATTTTTGGATTTTGCTTTACATTTTTTTTTTTTTTTTTTTAGGATTGGTCCCAAACTTTGAATTTGTTTTTTCTTTGCCCTCTAATTTTTAAAGCTTCTCAATTTATAATTTTAAATTAATCTCATAAATTTCCTTCCAATAATTATTGTTTTTCCTTTTTTTTTTTTGGGCGAATAGTGATTTTTTTCCTTAAATTTTATTCAAAATGTTCTATATGCGTAAAACAATTCAAATACCTCACTTTGTCCACTTTTGTCTATATTAAATACATACTTAACTTCTTCACTTATAAGTCTAACTGCAATTTTTAAGTATCTATGAACTATTGATCTTATGTGGACATGTCACGCGCTTTTTTAAAAATAATAATTCACCCTCCCAAATGCCATAAAAGTGTGCAAAAATATCTGTTTGATCTAAATTTATCCATAAATTAATGAAATTGTTGACGTGACATGCCTAAAAGATTTATAGTTTAAGTTGAATAGTTCGAAAATATAATTATTAACACGTCACTAAATATGATGAATCTATAAATGTAAGTGAATAAAAGGGAGTCATTGTACTATTTTCGTTTATATTAAAAGACATTTTGAATAATTTTGAAATTTTTGAGGGTAAAACGAAAATCGTGAAAATATGAGGACATTAATGAATTTTTATTTTTAGGCAAAACTTGCAAAAGATTTTCAAGGAAATACAATCACATTACCTTAATTTCTCAAAGAAGGTTATGAGCTCATGAGTGGGAGCTTCCCGTCAAGGGAAAATCTATGACTTGTGAAGTCAAATTCTAATCATATTTTCAAAAGCTTCCAAATCTTTTTTTTTTTTTTTTTTTTTCTAAATTTTGATCGTTGAAAGCCACACTAAAATCGTAATTATAAGTTTGGTGGTTGACTTCTCAAATGAAAAATAAAAAATAAAAAATGATGGTTGAATTGCATTTTTTGGCACTGGCGCACTCTAGCGAAACATGGAGCGTAAAACT
The DNA here is from genome assembly GCA_024759925.1 of Ficus religiosa. Classification (NCBI taxonomy): domain Eukaryota; kingdom Viridiplantae; phylum Streptophyta; class Magnoliopsida; order Rosales; family Moraceae; genus Ficus; species Ficus religiosa. Next base: position 12,661 of record JAFMPE010103098.1, read on the forward strand.
ATGGAATGCCGTCGGGGTAGATTAAGAAATTCATTGGGCTCTCATTGAGGCCCAAAGAAAAGAACAGGCCCAATTCAAAGATTCAAGAGGCCCATCTTTTATTCTGTCCGTACACTAGGCCATATATAAGCCCGGGACTGTGTAGCGTACCCCTTTCTTCCACCTCTTGTTTCCCGCCATTTCTCTCTAGTCTCTAGAGCACGGGGGAAAAAAAAAAAAAAATCAATTTTCAATTCCAATGGGGCGAGAAAATCCGGCCGAGAAAGCCCTAAATCTTCTCCGGAGAAGACTCTGCGATCCCAGCTTCATCTTCAAACCTTTCTCCGATTCTCCCGACTCCAATTATAGGTATCTCTCTCTCTTTCTCTGTGTTTGGCTCCCGAGAAAATGTAGTTGCCACCACAAAGGAAAAAATTTTTTTTTTCCCTTTTAATTTACTGGCTAAACGGATTTTCTGTTTTTCCTACTAATTTTCAGTAAACTGAAATTCACAATATCAAGTTCGATCACCGAGGCTTGTAACAACTCCATCTTGCTTTTAGGTCCCCGTGGTTCTGGAAAAATTGCGGTATGCTGATCTCAATTTGGACTTTATTGTTTTTTTT
>JAFMPE010103135.1:0-13263 GCA_024759925.1 Ficus religiosa
TCCCCTCCCCCAACACCAACTAGCCCACTCCCTCCATCCTTCCCAACCCCGACGATGGAAACCTCCCCTCCCCCCTTCCCCCTAACCTTTCACCGTCAGTGGATTTTTTTTTAAATTATTATTTTTTAATTTATTAGTCAAATACTATTGTAAGCTAAAGTGTATGATAATTACAATATACAAGCAACATTTCAATCGTTTGATTACATCTGAATGGTTTAAAAATGAGCTCTATCGATAGAGTATATAGAATGGGCTTTATCGTAGTTTTACCCTAACCAAAATATCATGTAATTGTAAAATTAGTTATAAAATAGGGTAAAACGGCAGTAAAGCATCTTTTATATATCATATCAACAGAGCTCATTTTTAAACTGTTAAGATTTAATCGAACAACAGAGATGTTGTTTGTGTATAATAATTATCATACATCTTACCTCATGTTAGTATAGATTAACAAATAAAAATAAAAATAAAAAAGAAGAAGACCCACCATTTCCCTTTCCCGATGCCGATAACTTCCCCACCAACTCCGGCAACGAACCCCCACTCCCCCCCCCCGACCAGATCTAGTTTGTCTCTAGATTATCTAGTTTGTCTCTAGATAGTTTTTTTTTTTTTAAGAAATAAAACTAATTTCCTTATTTCATTTACTTTCATTTTTGAATTCAATTAAAAATTTAGATTTGGCAGTTATATTATCATTGTTTAAATATCAAACACATTCAATTTTTGAGTAGTTCATTTGGGATCATGTTCTTTTTTTCCCCTTCATCAGTGTTTACCTTTTATTTTGTCTACCTTAGTTTTCTTGTTTGCCGGTGATTTTAAAAGCTTCTGTTGGTTATGATTGTGGAGTTTTTTTTTTTTTCGTCAACCATTTATGTTCTTTTTTTGTTCTTCATGACGTTGGTGTTTTCTCATTTTATAATTTTGAGTTTTTTATATGATGAAGTTTATATGGATTGTCGTTATTGTTTTTGCTAATTTATTGTCATAGTAATATTGATTATGTGCTTACATTAAGGTCCATATAATAATATTATGGTCTATATATTTAGTATGTTTAATTTTTACATATCGACGGGATTTTTAAGATGATGATCTCATGATGAATTTTTCTATACCAATTTCATATTTATTTGTTATTATTACTGTTGATTTTATGGTCACAGTAATGGGGATGATGTTCTTATATTAAGGTCCATATTTTAAGTGGTCTCATGTAGACTTCTACTTCATAGCTAGCTAGACGTTTATTTAAGTGGATTCCTACCTCGTTGCTGGGTAGACTTCTACCTTATAATGGGTAAGCTCATATCTTATCGATAAGTAGGCTCCTACCTCATAACTAGATAGACCCTTATCTCGCAGTAAGGTAGACTCCTATCTCATAGCTAGGTAGACTCCTACCTTATAGTTAGGTAGGCTCCTACCTTATAATTAGATGGACTTCTACTTAAGCATAGGCTTAGATAGATTTCTACTTAAACTCTTGTATAAGCAAACTGTTACCTGGGTTTGGGTTTAGGTTCAACTCATTACTAATAAATTTTATATAATAACGAAAATTTCACCTAATAACTGTTAAGTGACATTTTCATTTTAAGTAATTGGCCTGAATAGTCCATGAACTCTTTCAAATGTGACGGTTTGATCCATGCTCTCTCTCTCTCTCTCTCTCTCTCTCCTTGCTAAGATAACCTTAAACTTCTATTTTCTCTGACATTCCAGTCATTTCCCGTTAAACTCTATTAATTTTTTAATGAAATCTTGCTCAAATGATCATTTTTATAGTAAAAAGACTAAAATACCATCCAATATTCCAAAAGTCCCTCTATCTCTCCCCTCCGTCCCTCCCTACCTTTATAGACTACAAGCGACAGCCTCTATCTCTGTTCGTCATCCCCCTCAGTAGCTTAACCCAACTCTCCTAGGTCGCTGAACCCAGCCCCCCCACGTGCCAACCTCAAGCCTTCCCCCTTCCCTACGTCTCAATTTGGGTCCCCCCCCCCCCCCCCCAAAACACCAAATTATATATTTTCATCATAAGAAAATTAAAAACAAAAATTAATTGCTAAAAAATAAAAATGCATAAATATGGAACTTTAGCTTAAAATAAATTAAAATTATAGTATTTAACTTTTTACGTATCAAATATATAATATTATATAACATCTTGTATTATATAGAATATAAAATGATATATAACTAAACAGGGGCAATTAAACAGAGAATAGGAACGCACGAGGACCTTTAAACTCGTCCCCCCCCCCTCGTAATCCATTCCAAGATAAATTTTTAACCTTTTAATAGTCTGAATCCGTTTAGTTCTGGTTCTCCCTGTCCCATTTAAGGCGGACCCCACAAGTTAGTGGGTTAATGAAGAAAATTTCTATCCATAGATATGACAATGCAAATGTTATATCTTGAACAAGACAGACATAGGATGATGGCGGGTTCGGGAGACATACTCCTACCCTACCTCTATCATGATGTACAAATCGTTCACTTTTTTTAATTAAATATTAATTAATTTTCAAACATGATTATATCTGATTTGCACTTTTTTTTTTGGGGGGGGGGGGGGGGGCTAAAAGGTGAATTTCATTTAAACAAAAATGCCAAAACAAAACAACTAACACAGAGGAGCAAACCGAGCAACGCCTCCACAGAGAGTGTGAAGGCCAAACGGCCATAGGACCTTTAATGCCCAGACCAAAACATTTGAGTCAAACACCAGGAAACCCAAAACAACAAACGTCAAAGAAAGCAACAACCAAACATGTGACTCTACCAACAACAGCCAAGACGAATCAAAGGGGTTTTTTTTTTTTTTTTTTGAAATTAAAAAGCAAAAAATTTAAAAAAATTGTTGTAAATTATTACAAAAATTTTATAATTTTTTTTTAGGCTTTTTAACAAAATAGACGGTTAGGATGTTTTTAGAAAAGGATCGTTGTAGAGAATAGTCACTATCAATTCTGGTAAAAATAAGAGACTTAGGCACCAATTTTCTCTATATTTCTCATCTTTCTCTCTCCTCTCTTACTGAGTTTGTTTCTTCGAAGCCAAGTCAAGGGTTTTGACCAAATTCGCCTGTAGCTACTCAAAGATCTTTTGAATAACTAACCGTTGGGTTATTCTTACAAGGGGTCTATAAAACAGTGTTGTGATTCCAAGCCTTCTTCTTTGTTCTCTCTGTTCTCTCTCTCGTGGTCATTGGGGTTTCGTTTTGGGGTTTTCGATTTCTCTGCCTTCACAGATTTCTCGTCTCTCTCTTTCTCTCTCTCTCAAGGAAAGTCATTTCGTTGGGTTGTTGTATGGCTTTTTCAATCTCCAGGTATAGACCAATTCTCTTAAGTTCATTTTCTCCTAGTTTTCAAATTTTTTTTTTTTTTTTTAGTTTTTGTGAAATTTTTGGTTTCGTGGGTGTATAACTTTTGGAAGCTCTATAAGATGATTTTTGTCTGCTTTTGGAAATTGATGATTTCTTCTTCTACTCTCTCAAAGGCGTATTATTTGTCAGAATTTGGGTTGATTGGGGGTTTGCACGAAGGTTTGGGTTTTGATTTTCTTCCTAATTTTTTAAATTGTTTGTTTTTTTTTTTTTTTTAATCTGTAGTTTCAATATCAAAATTTTTTTTTTTTTTTTTTTTTTTTTTTTTTTCTTTTTTTTTTTTTTTTTTTTTTTTTTTTTTTTTTTTTTGGGACATGGAAAATCCTATTCACCATTGTTAACTTGTTTTGAAGTTTATGTCCCATTTTTTACGTTTTACTATTGAAGAAGCCCTACAATTTGGCATATCGCACGATTCAATTTGATTCAAGGCATGTTTTCTAATTAATAAAAAATTGTAGTGATAGTGATATTAAACATCTGCTCTTTTTGCCTTGTTGCCTGTTTTATCAAACACTTATGGGTAATGGCCTCTTCTTTCTTTTTTTCTTTTAACATCACAAGTTATTTTCTTTTTTCCACAGTAACATCCACACAGAACTGGTGGTTATAATGTCTAGTTTCGATGCATAAACTAGACATTTTAAGCGTTTCAGTGATATATCTTTTACTTTATTTAGACTTGTAAGTGAATCGATATGATGTTTTTAAGTTTAACTACAAATCTAGATATATGGTACGTACGTGAGATCAACAGTAACAAAATCTCGTTATACAACATAGAAAACTCCAAATAATAAGAAAATAGCTTTATTGTTGTAAAGTAGACATCTTAATATTTGAAATGAGCTATCATACGTTTAAAACGGATAAGTATATAAATTTTAATAAATCACACAACATTAGATTGAAATATGATAAACTGAGATTTTACCATAGGACACTAAGGAAAATGTTTATACTAAAGTTTAAAATACTTGAGATTTTGGAAAATAAATTATAAGGGTAGAAATAAGATACTTCAGGCTTTCTAACAGGTTATCAAGAATCTAAAACAGAATTATACACAAATTTAAATAAATTTTACAAGTTAAGATCTTATACTAACAAAATGATTGAACAATCATAACAATGGACATAAAGTTTGATGAAATGAGTTGGTATTAAGTGTATGATCAAATAAATGTGAAAAGCCCTAATTTTATAAAGTTGAATCACAAGTTTTAGATGGACCAAGACAAAATAAACTATAAGATTACTAGATATACACCAAAAGCCTACATTAGACCAACTTAATGACCATGGCTAATGAGATTGAACCTTACAAGTCCAATACTAAATGGAAGATAACCCACTTAGAAGTAGATACTTAGGTGACTCATTGTCACCAAAGTGATGAAAAAAATTAATTAATTAATTAAGAAATATATTAATAAACTAATAAATATATAACCAAATATATCTATGTTGAGAAGGTTAATTAGTAATTAATTAATTAATTATAAAAGCTAATAAATAATTACTAGTTGTGTAAGTAAGAATATTATGTTGAGTAACTAAATAATTAAAATACGTGATTTATTAGAGATTAATTAATCATTAATTATTAATAAAATTGTTTATATAATTATGATTGATTAATTAAAGATTCATTAAATATTAATTATTAGTATAATCTAATTATTAATTATTAATTATTAATATAAGAAATGAATAATTGGTAATTATTATATGAAAAAGAATATTTAAGTAACATAATCAGTTATTAATGATATAATTATTCATTAGTCAATTAAAATTATGTAATTTATTTATAATTATTCATAATTAAGTACTAACTATTAATTGATTAATTAATTAAGTAATTGATTAATTAATCAATTAAATTATTTAAATAATGATGAATATAAATTTTTTTTAACTCTTAATAATTAAAATTAATCATTTTAATTATTAAGGTTAATCATATGCAAGTGTAAGCTCATCTTAATTTATAAAAAATATTAAAAATATATATAACCTTCATTTACTCAAATATCGAGGTATTGTTAAATCAGAATAATTCACAAAACTTACGTAGTATGAGGTTTACTTCGGAAGTTCAAGTACATAAGATAAGTAAGTACAAACATCACTTACATCATAGAATAAAATGTTTTCCTTGTTAATGTTTTATGTTTGCTATGATTTACCTCGATGATATGATGAATATGTACGTTATATGTATTGGTTTGATTAAGTATTTGACATCCATAATTTCTCTTGCACTAGTATGATCAACAAGCCTCATAGACATTTATGCCATAATGATATATACATATTGACATATAAATCTACAAATTGTCATAATTAACAAGAATGAGGCTAACGAAAGTTAGGAATAAGTATCATACCAACCTCCAATCAATAAGATGATATGATAAGAATGAAAGTTATAAGTTATGACCTTGGAGGTTGTTGGTGGAGGTTGTTGGAGGGTCACTACTCCAACTCCCTATTGGTTGCATGCATATAGGTACAACATAGGGACCTTTAAGTAGACAAGATATATAATAAAGCATAATTAAACACACATATGTCATATGCATTTTGAATATTCATGCTGTGCTACATATAACGTGTGATGATATGACTTATAAAATTATTTTGTTAAATATAATTTGTACTTGCTGAGTAAAAGCTTATATGTGTGAGTGTTTATGCTGTAGATAACGCGGATAAGCAGCCTGTCACTTAGATGTCTTCTGGACTGATGAAGTGGTGCTGAAGCGATGAAGGAAGGGAGTGAGAAACCATCGCGAATTTAATTTTTGCATCAGACTTTTTAAATTATGTTGCATCAATTATCTTTTATTATTATGTTTAAATATTTCGGTATTACTAGGCTAGTAGGAGTACTTTATGAGAAAATTATTTTATGGTTTTTCCCTTTTTACTCACCTGACTTTATAATTTCTTAAATATTTTCTTAGTAGTCATGGTATTTATTATCTATATACTTTAATTTTCTCAATTAAAATTTTAGTTTATTTAACTCTTCGAGTACAATTATGATTTGTTTAAAAAAAAATAAAGTTCTGTATTTTTGGAACTAAACATAAACAAGTATTAAGACTATACTAATTAAGATTAAATAAGTTAGTTTAATGGTCCGAAAAATTAGGTCGATACATTAACATTATAAATGAAATGGCTGCAAGTAATTACTAGAGATAACCTCACATCTAACACCACTATATAGTGCAAGGTTCGAATACCCTATCCCTAAATTATTAAAAAAGAAAAAAAAAAAAAACGACAAATGAAAAGTCTTATTATATATCATCATCCTTATATCTTAAAAACTACTACATATATCTAACATCTTAGTATGATTATTGTTATATATTTATTTTGATTATTAGTATCTGATAGCATTGATATATTAAAAACTACGCACACACATTACGGCATGTTTCATCATCCTCGTCATTATTATGATCATTACTATTATGACTATCAACAAAAAAGTTCATTAGGATGGAAAATTAATTAATACCTAAGAGGGCTATGAAAAATCTATGCTACTTTTTAAAAGAGTCAATTTTGATCATTCGTTACTTGTTACGTGACCATACAACTAATATATTTCATTACTTGTCAAGTGACCATACAATTAATATATATAATGAATGAGAAATGAATGAATTGCTGTAAGTAAATAAATAACAATTAGCAATTTGGTTCAGAAGTAGGAATAAGAATACCTCTAAAATTCTGAAGAACAAAGAAAATGCTGAAATTTTTATTGTAAGTAATTGCAGGGTTCTTGTAGAAATTCATTCTCGTTCCCATTTCTCTCTCTCTCTCTCTTCTCTCTAGACTAAAGAGAGAAAGAAGGAATATGCCTTCATTTAAGGCCGAGCAAATTGAGAGACGTGAAAAGAGTCGTCAATAAAACAAGGGCAACGTAGTAAACAACTATAAAAGAAAAGCGACAATTAATAGTTAACGACATAAAGTTAAAGGTACGACATCAAAAAGTGTATATAATAAAGAAAAAACGATGACAAACAAGGAATGACATTGAGAAATGAACAACGACAAATATTGAAATGACGTAAAGCACCAAAGAGAACATGACCAAAACCAAAATGAGAAGAAAGGAGGAAACACCAATACTCATGAGAAGACATCAAATTAAATCAATGACAAAACAGTGAATATCTTTTGCTGCATATTAAAAATACGAATGACAATTTTTCAGTGTCTTCGTCTGCATTTATTAGAGTACCATCAACTGAGCGGCAGACCCGACGCGACTGACAGATAAGCCGACGTTAATAGCAGGTCTAATTCCGCGATAAAAGAGCTCTGTTTCCAAACACCTGATGCTTCCTCGCCATTTTTTTTTTTTTGCTTTGCCTATTCTGCACGTGTAATGTGCATGCTTTCCAACTAGTCTTTTAAAAAAGTGTCCAGAACCTCGCCACCATTGTCACTACCCAAGTTGACATGATTGATCTTAAAACCAACATGATAGATGTCACAATTAAATTGAGTCGAATTCAGTCAATTATTAGTCAATTAGTGAGGGGATTAAAAAAAATCATAAGATCAAAGAAAAAAATAAAAAAAACCCAGAGATAACTAGACATGATTGTTCCTTGCTAATACTAAATTTTAAATTCCTAACTAATTATATCTAATTTCCCATCCTTTAATAATACCAAAGTGAAAATGACACCACAAGAAAAGTAAAGAGAGAGAGAGTCGAGCTAAATCCATGGCTCAGGAGGAGTGCTTGTACTTTATTTTAGAGGGAAAAACTCTAACTCTGATCTGCACAGACAAAGTTTTCTGCTGTGTAGAGATCAAGTGGCTTCAAAAGTCATGTCGTCTTCATAACATACATACAGACGACTTGTCATCTGTCCTACATCAATTCAAAAAAATTGGAGCTACGTAGACAGTAAGGTTTGGCGGTCAGAAAAATCGAAATGTCGAGTAAGAAGAGATTTAGAAGGTCAAAGATAACAGACTTGAATCATCTATTCAAAATTGGTGTCCCAGGCCCTCTCCAATGAATAAAAACATGTTACATCGTTCAAATAAGACGTATAGAGTAACAGAGATTTGAGACTCTGTTATTACGGTTTTCTCCCAGACACCCACTTCCTTTTTTTTTTTTTTTTTTTTTTTTTTCGCTTTCTCTAAAAATTACTGTCAAAGTTTAAGATACATATAGACACACACACACGTATATATAAGTCGAGCACAGAGGAAGGTAACAGGGTGAAAATGAGACTGAAGGGAGGGATGATAATATGGTTTTTTTTTTTTTTTTTTTTTTCCTTAAAAAAAGGATTGTTAATGTTAACTCCGTTAAAGTGTGAAAGTCCTTCAATGACTTGGCATGTTTTTAGTAGATGGATAGGATTTGGGACACTAAGTTTTGGACAAACGATGCAAATCCCAAGATAAGGGGTGGCGAATTATTCTTGTTAATTATTATATATTATTATTTGAAAAACTCATCAAAATCTGTCTCTTTGGCTGCAGCAAATTCATGGTCAAGGTGGCTTCTAAAAGAGTGAAAGAATGGTGTGTAGGGATGATGATAAGTGAAGGAATTAAAATCAGAAAAATACAAGGAATGTGGTTGCAAACTTTGGCAATATATTGGTAAATCCACACCTGCAAATATTGAAGTTTTTATTTTTGAGCCAAGTCGCAAACAATATATTGGTCAATTGGATGTGGCCTATGTAGTTGCATGTGTGAATTCACCACACAAAAATATCTCTCGCGGTAACTAGCAGATCTACGGTGTCTCAAGTCATTGCTGCAATGGCTTTTTGCTGGTTAAAGACTCCAAATTTTCATATATATATATATATATATATATTTTATAGTCATGAGAGCTAAAATATTATATTCCAGCGTACATGTGGGGTAAAATATTCACAAAAATTTTATTTCATTTCATTTTATTTTATTTTTCACCCCATTAAGTTCCACACATTTTGGACGACCGAAATGTTGTGACAATCACCTATAGCTAAAGCTCATATGAACTGGCACCTAATCACCATCTCCCAAGTGTAAACAACAACCGGGACTAGTTTAGCAAGTAAGAAGAGAGGAATTTGAGTAACAACTTTAAATTTGAAATTTGAAAGTGTTTTTATTTATATTTAATAAATGAGAACAGTAAGTCTCGTACCGTTAAAAGGAGAAGGGAAGAAAAAAAAAAATCTACAGATAGCGATATGAAATGGAAGTCAATTAGTTAGTTACTAACGGTTCAAGAGGAAAAAAAAAATCAAGAGTTTTGCGGCCATTAGACCTAATTGAGCTTCCACTGCATCTCGAAAGGGTTGACAAGTTCGATTTAAAGAATTAATGTCTCGAGAAAAAATGATACATATCATGAAAAAAAATAAATAAATAAATAAACTACAGCAGTTAAAGGATGACAAGCTTAAAGATAAAACTATAACTTCAGTTTGTACAGGATCCACGGACTTCAGACTTACGGTATATACATCCATGATATTTGTGAATATTTTTCTTTCATATATGTGTATATATCAATTATATATAATTGCTCTTAGTCGAAATGACATTATCTTCGTCTGTTTGTACTATAGTTATGGTAAAATCACAGCCCATCACTCATTGAAGTTCAAATCTTTGTTACAGTGCCATTTTTGTCATTTGTCAAAACTCTTCTCTAATTTCCAAACTGCTTGGTGCTTCAAATTATGGCCTGTTTGGTTCACGGTAAGAACAAAATTTTTCTTACTCATCAACAAAAATTTTTAATTAGTTTTTCAAAAGTTAAATAATTCCGACTCAAAAAATTTAGTTTCAATAGTTGACCAAACGCAAGCTAAGATTGCCATCCAACGTCCATGGTATCCGAATTGATTCTGCAATCAATATTCGTGTACGTAATTATCCGCTAATCCAATGGTTCTTAAAGAATCCCTTAATATCTACGTTTTGTTTTTGTTTTGTGGTCTTTTGCAAATCAAGACGTAAAACATTATCTTCTAGAAAAAATATGGCATCTGAGAAAACTTACTAGCGGCTTGCCTCCATAGGGCTTTTTGCCAGTCTCTCTAAGGAAATAAAAAGACTTGTTTAGAAGAATTTTTGCCTCTGCTCATATGACGTACCTCATTTTGCTAATTTGGTACGTCATCCCTAAAAGCTTATTTGATAGAATTTTTACTTTTATTTTTAATTAGTAAAAGTAGAGAAATAAAAACAAAAACTTCTATTTAACTAAGTATTTGTAACAACATTATTAAAGAGTTTTAATAAGTCAAAATAATTTTAAAGTTTTTTAATAATCAGTAAAACTGTCATAATGAAAGTTTTTATGGCTTACAAAAATTATAATGTATACAAGTTTCAAAGTCTACTCTGAAGAATTTTTATTAGGAACCATGCTTTCTGACTTTGACTAGAAGCTCTTCTAGAAATAATAAGAAGTACTTCTGGTAGATTATGTATACACTTTTGAAGCAGTTTTTGGAGACAGGAACATGCCTTTAATTAGTCAATAAGAAAAATAAAAGTTGTAACTTTTCAATAGATATTTAGAACCACATTTTTAAAAAAGCTTACTGGATCAAAATTATTTTTAAATTTTCTAGGGGAGTTTGGCACACCATCTCAAACTCCCCCAACTCAAATTATTTTTTGTCTTTTTCCTAAAAATTTTTTGTCTTTTTCTCAAAAAGTTTTTTATCTTTTCTAAAAATTCAAAAAAATTTACTATTGAAACTTAAAAATCCTAACTCAAACTACTCCACCGAACACCCATACTTCAGGATCTTCTCATTTACCCTTCACAATTTAAAAGATTTTGAGAAGTTATATTTTGTAGTTTTCAGTGAAAGCTCTTTTCAAACACTTACAAAAACAGTTTTTAAACCATTCGGAACAACCCCAAAAATGTTCTATATATATATATATATACATATATATATATATATCTAAATCAGTACTAATTATGAGTTGGAGAATGTTATATGCTTTAGTTCATCTGTCATGTTAATGCCATTAAAGTAGTTTAAAGAGCTTTCCATCAACTTTTGTGCGTACACAATCTTCAACGAATTTTGCTATTAATTTGCTTTACAGAGCTTGGCCCATATTTGTTGTCTTTCCTAGGGGGAAAGTTGTATGACATTTTCCTCTCTCAATCTCTCTCTCTAAAGCATATTTTGTCTTTTAAGCCACCCCATCTCACCAAATAGTTTTAGCTTTTCACTTTTTTATTTATCTTTTCTCAAAAAAGTATAATAATAATAATAAATAACTTACAATGAAAAGAACTTCATAAATATAACATTATTTCTGCTTCTGATCAGTATCCCGATATGCCTCAAGCACCTTGAAACTCGTTTACATATGGGGAAAAAAAATTAGAAAATTATTATAATTAAAAAAAAAAAAGACTCAAGATATGCTTGAATATACCATTCATTTGGAGAGAGAGAGAGAGAGAGAGAGACAGAGATGTTTATTTATGATAAAAAGTCGCATTTGATATTATTCGGGTATCATCTTTTTTATGCTTTATAGAACACTGTACAGAGACAAATGCATGAGATGTAATGATGGTAAAAATCCAAGATCCAAATCCATTTTCTTCTCTTTAGCCAAATAAAAAAAAAAAAAAAAAAGTCCCTTTCTTTCAGGTTTAAATGGTAAAAGTTGGTTCAGATCCTTACCATGTGATGTTTCATTATGCTTCATAGATGAGACTGTGTTTTTTGATGTTTAGTTGTAATACTTATTGCTAACCTGTAAATCTTGGGTTTAACTTTTCGCAGTTAACATCTTTTTTTCCGTACAAAATTATCCGTATTACTTTTCAGCTTTGTATTCTTTGTTTGATTTTTATCATGTTGCGCACTACTAATAAATTTGGCAAGTTCATTTTTCTATTTACAGTGTTTTCCAGGTGATTTGTGTTCGTATTTTCCATCAAAACTGAAATTTGAATATAAAAACCTATTCTTGAATTTATTAAACATGAAAAATATTAATATTCCAGTACCATGCCAATAGAATTGGCAATTGGGCGGGGCGTGACTGCTTTCTCGCTTTCAATGGGAGAATATTTTACATACTTGATTGATACCTCATCTATATATATATAATCAAGCATTTTCATTACAATTTAGGAAAAAAAAGGAGTAGAAGTTAAATACAAATTCAATCGAATTTAAAGGTTCTATAAAATCTTAACAATAACATAAGAGTAGTAAAACTAAAGGAATAAATATACATAAGTTAAAAAAGCGTAAAAATATCTAAACATAAATGCATATACTCGTTGCTTGTCTATTTCTAATATTATATATACAATATGAGGTAAAATAAAATAAAATGCATATCAGGATGGAGGCAGGAAAAGGAGTGCTTCTCATATATCCTCAACTCCCCTAACTCAGGAACCAAATTGTCCTATCTTCGCTTCCAACCCTGAACTAAATAGTATCACACATTCCTATTACATTCAAGACGAGCCTCTTACAAGTCCCGGTTTCACAAGAAATATTGTCATCCCTATTTGCCAACCTTACAAAGGGATAAAGTTTTTTTCTTTTTCAAATATTAGAATATTTAATTAAACAGATAACTTGTTAGTATAAGTTAATATGTACACACATGTTTAACACTCTAATTAAAGTTATTAAAGCTTGACATCAATGAGAAGGGAAAAAAAAAAAAAAAAAACATTTATAGGGACCAAATCAAACTAGCACAAAAGTAGAGAAGGGAATTTTTTTTTTCCCCAAAAAACAAGAAAACCCTTCATCATTTCTTGGATTGGTCATTTTGAGGAGATTCATTATATA
>JAFMPE010103172.1:0-13259 GCA_024759925.1 Ficus religiosa
AAACAGAAAAACTAAATTAAAAAAATTAATTACGAAAATTATCGAAAGTCGAAAACCTTAAAATAAATCATTAAAAAAGAAAATATACTTCTCTTCTCTGTCCTGTTGCATCCATCGATTTCTCCCTCTGACTCCGCAGGTATTTGCGTCTCCAATCGCTTCCCTTCTTCGATTTTTCTCTTCTTCTTCTTCCTCTAATTATTTTCGTTTTTTTTTTAAATAAAAAAGTTGCCTTTTTTGTGCGTAAATTCGTTTGTTTGTGTATTTTGTACGGCTTTTTGTTTCTGCATTCCTTCGTTGATTCTGAAATTAGGGTTTTACTCCTGCAGAGGAAGTTGGGAGAATGTGGTTCTAGGGTTTTCTCTGCGCGGATTGTTCTTCTGACACGCGACAGGTTTTTCCCTTTTTCTTTTTTTTGTTTTTTTGTTTTTTTCATTTTTTTGTTTTGGGTATTTTGGAGAAGATTGGGAACGAGCAAAGCTGACGGAGTTAGGGCATTTTCGGAGGTGATTGGGATGTGCATTGTCCTCGGTTTGGGGATAAATTCGCGTGGAGTTCACCGTTGATCGTTTTCTGGTTTTTGTAGCGATTGGTTGCGGTGGATTGCGATGAAAGCAGTGGTTTTGTGACAATGGGTTCGTGTGAGAATTCGGTTATCGTCGACGAGCCGGTTTGCGTGCCAATTTCTGGGCAGCATTTATGCTCGGAGATGTCTTTAGTTGATTCCAAGATGGACCTCGCTGGTGCACCGAATAGGTGTCCTGAATATGACTTGGTTAGCAATTGCGATTCTGGTTGTTTGAGCTCTGGGGATGCTACTCCGAGTGGGTCGGTAGCTGAGCGTAAAGATGTGGATGTTTCAGGGTCGGAGAATTTGCTGGCAGATGATCCCGGGCTTGGTTTGGATGAGAGTAGAGGTGGCAGTGACGCCTGTGAAAAAGAAATCGGTGGAGAGGGCTTGCTAGAAGGTACCTCTGTTGGCAGAGATGGGTTGGCAGGCGAGCGTGAAGCTGGAGATGTTTCGTCGTTGGAGAATTCATCGGGTAATGATAGTGGGCATGGTGCGGGTTGGTTGGATGAGAAACACAACGGCATTGATGTCCATGAACAAGAAAGCCGTGGGGAGAGCTTGCAGGACGTTGCCTCTGTTAGCAGAGATGGGTCGGGAGGCAGGGATGAAATGGTGGATGTTTCAGTGTTGGATAATTTGTTGAAAAACGACTCTGAAGTTAGTGGGGTTTGTTTTGATGAGAATCTTGGTGATGTTGATGTCCATGAAAAAGAAGGCGTTATTAGCAGAGATAGGTTGGTAGGCGAGAATGAAGCTGTAGACGTTTTGCCGTTGGAGAATTTGTTGGAAAATGATGCGGGGCAGGGTGGGGGTTTTTTGGATGAGAATCACGATGATGCTGATGTTGAAAGAGAAAGCAGTGGCGAGTGCTTACAGGTAGGTTCCTCTGTTAGCAGAGATGTTTCGGGAGGTGAGTACGAAGCTAGGGATGTTTTGGGGTTGGATAACTTGTTGAAAGATGACTCTGCAGCTGCGGTTAGTGGGGGTTGTTTGGATGAGAATCACAGTGACGTTGATGTCCATGAAAAAGAAAGTGGTGGGCAGTGCTTGCAGGAAGACAGAGATGGGTTGGTGAGTGAGAATGAAGCTGTAGATATTTTGCCATTGGAGAATTTGTTAGAAAATGCCTCTCAGGTTGACGGGGGTTGTTTGGATGAGAATCATGGTGGCATTGCTATCCATGAAAAAGAAAGCAGCGGGGAATGCTTGCAGGAAGGTAGCTATGGTGATACAACACAGATGTGTACTGTTAGTAGAGATGGGTTGGTAGGTGAGCATAGAGATTTAGATGTTTTGGCATTGGAGAAGTTATTGACAAATGACTCTGGCGTGAGTGGGGGTTGTTCAGATGACAATCAGAGCGACATTGATACCTGCATTGCAGAAATCTGTGGGGAGTGCTTGCAAGAAGATATGTCACGAGATGAGGATGACCTAAGAAATCTCTCAGTGGGCAGTGAAATGCACTCAGAAATTATAACTGTTGCTGATTTGCCAATAAATTGCTTTCATCCAGATGAGCAGAGGGATGAACAAGGTGTCTGTTGTCTTTCCGCTGAGGATATTACAGAGGCAAGGGAAGATAAAGGTGTTGTCTTAGCAAATGTGAGTAACGATTTGTGTGAGCAGGAACCTCCTTCACAAGATCGTGAAAACTTAGAATTAGCTTCTGAAAATAATGTGCTGGGTGATACTCTTGAACTGAAGGAGCAGAATTTTGAGAGTGCTGGTGATACCTCCTTGGGAAATAGAACTGGGAAAAATGATGCCTCAGTTGGGTTAGAAGCTGATGTGTGCAATGGGATAATGGATCCTTTACAACGTGATGAATTGTCTCTAGAAGTATCACACTCAGGTGAAGAAGCGAGAGACGCTGAAAATGATCAAAATAATTGCAGTGGTTGTCTCTCTGTTGAGAGGGTCACAGAGGCTGTTGGAACGGAAGGCGATATTGATACCCCCAACCAAGTATTATTTTCAACAAGTCCGGAGAATGTGCATGAGCTTGGGTCTCCGAGGACTTGTGTTCAGCAATACAGGCAGATGGATGAAAAGAGTGATGGTTATCCCACAGAAGTTGTTACAGAGTTCGTGGAGGAGAAAAACGTTGTAACCGTGAATACACAGGCTGAAGTTGGGACCCAGACAATGGCTTTAAAAGAAAATGCGTGCACTGATACATCAGGTTCTCTCAAATCTTGTCAACCCTTGGGTGTTGTCGATGATGGCTCCTCTAAAACATTGGATGCGGTGCCAGATCAACTTGGCAATAGTTCTCATGGTCCTATTAGATCAATCAGTACAGTTGATGGTTCTGGGCAGAGAGATGAAGCAAAATGTTCTGACATCGCATCATCATCCTCCCAAAGGAATAGCCGGAAAAGTAGATCGAATCGCAAGAGTCAAACCAAAAAGGCCACCAGGAAATCTAAGAAATCAGCTGAAGCATTGTGTTCAAATGGAATCGTGAAAATTAGTTTCAAGGGTAGAAAGAAGAGAAGTTGTGGTTCCAAATCAGCTCGTTCATCGGCTTGGGGATTGTTGGGAAATGTTACACAACTTTTTGAACAAAGTAATGGGCTTGAAGTCATCCAAGTTCCAAATCAAGGGTCGCAGAAATCAAAAGGTGGCAAGAAAAGTAGAAAGCAAGATAAGAATGGGTCTAAGAAAAGATCAAAAAGTTCCAGGAGCAAAAGTGGTGCTTCTAGTACTAAAATCCGTTTGAAGGTTAAACTGGGGAAAGCAGTCGATCAAACTATTGTGAATGCTACGGTTCCTGAGGAAGTTGATAACTCGCTATTATCTACTGCAATTAATTTTGATAACGGGACTGAATTGTGCTTGGTGTCTCCAAAATTAGCAAACGGTGAGGTGGATGACTACGGGAAAGGTGAGGTTTCCATTCATTTCAAGTGTTTAAGTGGCAATGAAGAGAAGGCCATATCTTGTCCAGATGCTTCTATTCAGGATGCTCAGGTTGTTAATAACGACTTGGACACCAACATAGTATCAGAAAAGTCAACTGAAGATGCGGGAGATGATTATTTTAGGATTTGCCCCAATGTATTGGTTGAAGCATCAGGAGAAGTGACTGAAAGTAGATGCAAAGATCCAGGAACTTCACCGGATTCAGAAGTTATCAATTCGATTCCGGATGCTCATGTTGATTCAAGGCCTCATGTTGATTTTCATGCTACAGTTACTTCTCGCAAGGATTTTGCGGTTCCTGGAGATCTTACCAGCAGTAGGAGGGGGAAGAATAAAAATAAGGTTTCCTGTTCAGTTGATAGTAATGCAGAATATAAATCGCCTCTTCCGGTGAGAATAAACAAAGCCAAACCATTGAAGCAATATGGAAGAAAACAGAACAGCAAAAATGGCATTTGCCGTGGTGGGAATCTTATTTTCTCGATCAATACAAAAGCCTCAAGCAACTCGTCCTGTGATAAGGAACCATCTGTAGTTGAACCATTGCCCTCGTCAGTGGAGACCACAATTGGAGTTTCTATGGAGGCACTTAAAGTGGAAACCGGTGTGGAAGCTAAAATTCATTGCAACCTGGATAATGGCATTGGTTTGTCTAAATCACAGAAATCCAAGGATTTTCTTTCTCCTCCTAAAACTAAAGGTCGCAAACTTCCCAAAGGCAAGTCCCAAGTCTCTGATTCAGAAAATAAAAGAGTTAATTCTCACAGCAAAAGGGAAACTCAACGTAGTTCTGTTGGTAAGAAGAAAGCCAGCAAGAAGTCTGTTTGCGATCAGGTTGCTTGCAAAGTGGAAAGTTGTCCAGAAGCGGGTAACTTTCTTTCATTGTTTTTCCAAGTAAAATTTGAGCAAGTAAATCTGTGTTTTTATATCATTTTCATTATGCTATTGTCACTCTTTTCTCTTCCAAGGACTTGCTCTGTTACTGAAACAAATGCATCTTGTTTCTAATTTTACATTTTACATCAATTTTGTAGAAAATCACACTGTAGATGACAGAGGACAAGCACACTCTGGTGAAAATATTGCATCCACAGACGTATCTAACTTTCAAGTGTTGCCTGCTGCTCTTGGGGAGCAGTATTTACCCCAACGTAATGCCTGGGTGCGCTGTGATAGTTGTCATAAATGGAGGCGCATACCTTCTGAACTTGCAGATTATATTGAAGAAACTCAATGCACATGGTAAAGTATTATTTATTTGGTTTTATTTAAAACGCTTACTTGTCAAATTCTAATTTTTAAAAGGACTCTTTAGAAGTTTACCGTCCTGATTCCTTTGGGATTTGTTACTTCGCATGCTATAAAGGACTTGTAAGGACAACGTGGATAAAGCACTTGCTGACTGCTCAACCCCTCAAGAGAAGTCAAATGCAGATATTAATGCAGAATTAGAGTTATCGGATGCCTCAGGTGAAGAAGATGCTTCCGGAACCCGCTTAAACTATAAGGGGTTGGAATGTAGGCGTCCGAGAGGTATAGCTTGTCTATTTTTATCATAGATAGAGGTCTTGCATGCAAATAAAGGCATTCTGTACATATTTACACAAATACGTGCATGATCGTTGTTCTGACCCTTTTCATCTGAATGCATTCACAGATCTACGAGAGACTCCTACTTGTATCAATATTAGAACCAATCAGTTTCTTCACCGTAGCCGGAAAACACAGACTATTGATGAGGTTTAGACACAGCTTGATTTTTTTTTTTTTTTGGGCAAAATCTGTTTACTACTATGTGTTTAGCTGCAGTCTGTATCTTCTTCTGCTTTGGAATAACAACCGCTAATTTTTAATAGTAATAAGATGGCTCTGTGCTTTTTTCAATTTGATATATTTATGTAGATGCACAAGTAACACAACTGTAGTGTAGTTCATATTTGCAGAAAGTTGTAATGTTACTCTTACACAGAAAATGGTAAATTCCTATTAAAGTGTAATGACGTAATGTTTTCATTAATTGTAATTCTAATCAGTAATCTGAATGAATGTGATTGTGTGAGGGAAACACTATCATTAAAGTGTAAAATATGAATCTTTGTGCCTTGTGGTGAAATATATGTATGTGTGTATGGATTTATATGTGTATATGTGTGCATTATAGTTTTTTCTGCACTGGGAATTAATTCAGAATTATCAAGATGCGTGCCCATCTGTATTTAGAGTTTTATCTTGATGCGATCAAGTATATGCTGCAGGTTAGTGGAAACATATTGTGTTGGTGGCATTTTGCGGGCTTGAAATTTTTAATTCTTCTCGAGTACCTTACTTGTTGAAGTCCTGTCTGATTTGTCATTTTTAGGATGAACAGAATTTTTTAAGTTTCCTGTGTCATTCTCTTAGTTATTCTTTCTCCTCTTTTTGTTTTGTTTTTGTTTTTTTCCCAGGAGATAAGTTTGCACGTTCTTGAAATTTTTGTTGGTATTATCTATTTGGGCCAACGTTTACATTTCTTAACTTCATTTACTGTAAATTCAATCAGATAATGGTCTGTCATTGCAAACCGCCTTCAGATGGCAAGTTGGGTTGTGGAGATGATTGCCTGAATCGAATGCTCAACATTGAATGTGTGCAAAGTGCCTGTCCATGTGGAGACCTCTGTTCAAATCAACAGGTATTTTGGCCGTTTCTAGCGGAGAGTTTTGTTTTCTTGCTTAAATTGCTTTTCTGAAATCCTTGTCTGTTTCCAGTTCCAGAGACGCAAGTATGCCAAACTGGGGAAGTTTCAATGTGGGAAGAAAGGTTATGGGCTCAAGCTGCTTGAGGATATAGCCAAAGGAAAATTTTTAATTGAATATGTTGGCGAGGTAGCTTTTGAATGCTTTTCATTTTAATATGTACGTAATTCACTGTTAATGAAGCTAAAGTACTGGTATTTTAGTTAGTAATCAGAATTATTGGCTGGTGTTTCCACTTATATGAGAAATATTTTTCTAATTCATGGAAAAGCCAAAACTTAAAAATTTTTGTTATGCATGCTTTTAGGCTCAGGTAAAGTGTTTTTTTTCCCCTATGTTTTTCTTTACAAGTGGAAGAAAATGTTGGATGGGAATCCAATATTTACTGCTTTATTGACTTTGCGAAAAGAAATCTTGGCAGATATATAGTTTTAATTCCCAAGATGAGTTGCAGAGCAAACTTTCTTCCTTGTGCAGCTGGAGTGAACTTGAATTAAAACCTTCTTAAATTTATTGTTCTATTGAGTTGATTGGGGACTGGAGAAAATCGGGTAAAATGTTTATGGTGAATGGTGTTCCGAAGTCACTTGAACTTCAGCTTCAGTTGTTGGTTGTTACCTCTTTGGGAAAATTTCAGACGATTCACCAGATGTGTATAAGAATAAAACTGTCTAAATAAGATTTTATCTTTGTGTGGATTGGGGGTATATGCCAAGATATGGTTATGGTAGATGGATTCAAATTTAAAGTTGAATGAATGAATATTCTGTTCCATTTGTAACATGCATGTATGCACAAGTACACACTTTCAAGAGTTAAGATTTCAATTGTTTTAACCAAGGTAATTACTGTACGTCCAACCAGGTGCTTGATATGCCAGCTTACGAGGCACGGCAGAAAGAGTACGCTCTGAAAAGTCATAAACATTTCTACTTCATGACACTGAATGGCAGTGAGGTTAGTAGTAAATTTCTATGGACACTTCGTGGTGCACACGCAAATGAGCCCCTCTTTTCATCATGTTTAGTCAGTAAATCCTTGAGTAGTCCATGCATGTTCTAATTGCTACTTTTTTCCCTTTAACGAATAAATAATGTATAAATTCTGTGTTTATGGTTTTACTTCCTCACGAATGAGCCCCCTTTTTCATCATGTTTAGTCAGTAAATCCATGAGTAGTCCATGCATGTTCTAATTGCTACTTTTTTTGTTTCTTCCTTTTAACGAATAAATAATGTATAAATTCTGTGTTTATGGTTTTACTTCTCCTTTTGTTTTAGGTAATAGATGCCTGCATAAAAGGAAATAAGGGACGTTTCATTAACCATAGCTGCGAACCAAATTGTCGGACGGAAAAGGTGACTCGAAATGGCCTGTTTTTCATATACTGAAGAGAGAGTTTTCTGAATGCATGCTTGGTCTTAGTGAACCTCATATTTTTCTTTTAGAATTTAACGGAAGTTTTGGATGTGTCTATTTGGACCTAAATATATAACTTTGGTGAGCCACATGTTTTCTTAGCATGCGTTTGGATTGCAGGTTCAAACCTGAGTTTTTGTCTTTTTCTGACAAGTCAACAAAAATTATAACTAGATTTTAAAAAGTCAACCTACTTCAACTTAAAAATTTCATCTCAATCCCATATTCCAAACGACCCCTAGTTTGAATTAATTTGAGAAAGGAGGGAGTGAGGAGTTTTTATCGATTCTCGAGAATCTCATTTCCTTCTGTAGTCATCCCTTCTGTTTTCCTCACACCACTTCTTTCCTAGAGAAGACCTCCAGTCTTGGACCGTATTTAAAAGAATTGATTTGGACAACAAAAATTTGAAAACTTGGGCGACCTTTTCCCTTTGGTTCTCAATGGAGTGTTGCAATATTCTGCAAATATAATGTAATGCATATGCTAGTTTTGGCCTTTGGGGCTTCACTTGCCTAAGGCTGCATATATTATGTGCACAGTACTTTAAATACCCTAAACTTAGAGAGTACGAGGCTGACCTTATTACTGTTCATGAGACCGTTTGTTTAGAACATTGCAAACTAGTTTCAAAGAGCAGATTACCTTATCTCAAGTATTATTTGTTAAACACGGATCTGTGGAAAGCTTGCTTTAAATTAGTTTTACTAGTAATACCTTCTTTTCAGCTTTTAACTGCTGAACTATTTTTGCAGTGGATGGTAAATGGAGAAATTTGTATAGGCCTGTTTGCACTGAGAGATATAAAGAAGGTAATGCTTGAACTGTGCATCATTACTTCCGTGCTTGGATCTTTTGTGGGGCGTGAAACCATTTATTCTTTATTCTTTTTTTTTTTCAATTTTGTTTTCTTTGAGAAACTATATAAAATTTATTGATATGTAAAGAATAAAGAATATATGAGAGAAAAATCCTCATCTAGTAACTTAATTTTCACATTATGCAACATACACCCAACTTGGTCTGTTTTTCTGATTCCATGAATCAGATGTTTGATATATATTTTGTTAAATGAGAGATGGTTGATTAAGGTCACGAAACTTGGAAGTTACTAATCGCTTGTTGTATGCATTTGGCCCGAAACCACTGTCTATGGCTACCCTTGTTCATTTTCTTTTCCTTGGCTCTGCGCATTTGTGATAATCACCCAACCGTCTTTTTTCTGGTGTTTTTGTCAGGGTGAAGAAGTGACATTTGACTACAACTATGTGAGGGTATTTGGAGCTGCTGCCAAAAAATGCTACTGTGGTTCACCCCAATGTCGGGGTTATCTTGGTGGTGATCCTCTTAATGGTGACGTCATTATTCAAAGTGATTCAGATGAAGATCGGGAGCCCATGATTCTTCCTGGAGAGAGAAACAAGAAAGTACGCAAACCTAGTTCCTCTAGTGGTGTCATAAAGAAAACTTCTGAGAGTACATTAGACCATATAGATGAAGAGGATAAACAAACACCTGCTCTGGTTCAGTCCGATATTTCCACTGGAAAAGAGGACTCCATGAACCATTCTGTGTCTCCTATTTCCCATGTGCATGATGTGTTGGAGTTGGACACAAAGGAAATATTATCACCTTCCGTACAACCCTTAGAAATTTCCCAACAATTAGAAGATGTTACTAGTGAACTCATTTCTAATGTTCAGCCAGAAAGTTCCACGGAGGATGAGATCATGGAAAAATCTCCAAGCTCTTCTGAAACACTGGATCTTACACCTTCTGTTAAAGTGCTCAGCAAATCTTTACCTGATAGTGTTGAGAGTAAAAGGAAATCCAAATCTGACACTGCTGACGATCAGCCACTTTCTTCTAAAGCTCATCCCAAGGTGAAAACCTCTCGCTCATCTAGTTTGGTCAAAAAAGGAAAGGTTAAGAGTGATCCCCCAAGTACTAGCAAACTTCAGTTGGCTGCCAACAAATCTCACGTGCTACATATCAAACCCAAAAAAGTAGTAGAATGTTCTTTTGGCAATAACTTTGAAGCAGGTTAGCTATTAATTTGATGTTTCTTTCAGAAAACGAGTAATTTATAGGGTGGTTAAACAAATTGTTAATGGCCTTAAAATCCTGCAGTTGAGGAGAAGCTTAATGAGTTGCTGGATGCTGATGGGGGAATAAGCAAGCGGAAGGTAAGTAGCAATGAAATGGTAGTTTTGGTTTTGTCAGATTGTAAAGGTCAACTTGTAGGGCAACTATGCTCATGTGGTTCTGCATTTTAATTTTGCTTCATTGTCTTTATATTATGAGATGAACTAATGTAGGTTTTTTCCTTTTCTGGCGAGTTCATTGTTTGGCTTTCTTATTATTCACCGATTAACCTTTTATTCTGTTAATGACCGTGCTTCATCATCAGCATCTGGTTGTGCACATCAAATTCGTATTATTGGAGTTCGTTTCGAAATTCACGTTGCTTTGTTGCAGGATGCCCCAAAAGGCTACTTAAAGCTGCTGCTTCTTACTGCGGCATCAGGTGGTAGTGCCAATGGTGAAGCAATTCAGAGGTAATTTTTTTATTTAAAAAAAAAAAATCTTTACATGAATTTCCTGTGTTAATGTTTGGTCTTTGTCAAAGTGCTCTAACTTAACTGCTTTTCTTCTTTCAGAAATCGAGATCTTTCGATGATCCTTGATGCTCTTTTGAAAACAAAGTCACGGATTGTACTGATTGACATAATCAACAAAAATGGTAAGTGTGTGCGGTTTTGTTTTGTTGCTTGCTAGTATTCCCTAGTTTATCAAGAATAAGTAGATGTATAGTATTTTGTCCTAGTTTGCTCTAGTTAATTAATATCGTTTTTTCTTAGGTTTGAGAATGCTACACAATATAATGAAGCAGTACAGAAGAGACTTCAAAAAGATACCAATTCTTCGGAAGCTTCTCAAGGTGCTTCCATTCAGACCCATCATTAGGTTTATATGTTCTGTAATCCCTAACGGATACTACAAAAAGGATTAATATTTCAATTAATGAGCCTTTTCTTTGAAAAGGGTTGGTTAAAAGTAAGGCACCTTTTTGTTTGGGAGGTTAAAAACATAATCAGTTTATGTATCTAATGCATCCTCCTTAACAACATTTAAAAAGACAGATTCTTTTATTAGATTTTGGAAGATTATTTGATAAAAAGGAAAACTTCTTAATTAATATTGCAGAGTACAGCATGCTGCTAACATATCATCTTTGCAGGTCTTGGAATATTTGGCAGCCCGGGAGATTCTAACTTCGGAACATATCAATGGTGGTCCTCCCTGTCCTGGAATGGAGAGGTAGGAAAAAGATTTAACTTTTGAACGACTTTCCTTATTTAGGCTTATACTGAGTGTTCCGTTGAACTACCGATTCATCTTCTCTTTTTTAATTATCAACGATGTTTAATGGAGGGTGGTTGTTCTTTGGAAATTATATTTCGAAAGGCTTATTGTCATGCTGCCTTCAAGGGGCACTGTAACATTTAGAATTTCCTCCTAATTTGGAGGTTGAGTGAAAAGAAAAGAACAAAGAAATCACGGGAGAGCAGGACGAAAGGAATGTATATGGAACAGCTGCAGTTGCATCCAATTCATTGATATCTTGGTTTCCAGACAGCTTGAGACTGTTAATTCTGAAGTTCTTTTGTCTCCTATTAAACTCAATCTTTTGTTTCTTGGTGGAATGTTGATTTTCTCTAATGTAACCCTGAAAACTGTGTTTCTATATGCAGTTTTAGGGAGTCGATTTTATCACTGACCGAACACGACGATAGACAGGTATTTGTGCCATGTAAAGTCAATTTTCTTTCCTAGTTTCGAAATTCTATTGTATCATATGTAGTTTTTTGTTTTAACTTCGTTGATTGGAATAAATTGCTCAAAGAGTTTAATCATTGAAATCTGCACATACAGGTCCATCAGATAGCACGAAACTTCCGAGACAGGTGGATTCCAAGACATCTCCGAAAATTTGGTTTTGCTGACAGGGATGATAACAAGACAGAATTTCCTAGGAGTTCCAGCTTCAACAGATATCATGCAATGCAAAACAATCGGTCTGATAATTATGGGAGACCTTCAGAAGCAAATGATTGTGTCAAACAATCAACACCTGCAAGAGATGCAGGTATCCAGGAGGGCTCTTCTGCATCTTGTGTTGGTGTTGTTTCCCCTACCGGTGGGACAAAAACCCGCAAGCGTAAAAGTCGATGGGATCAACCAGCGGAGACAAATTCAGATTTGATTTCTCTACAACACAAGGAACAGAGGATCGAGTGTACACGGTTTGAATCTACCGTGGACCATCAAGACAAATTGAATAGAGAGGAAAGCAGTTGTCTTGGCTCTGTGAATGATTGTTGTCAGCTTGATAAAGGCGGTATTGGTCATGATGAGACAAAAACCGTTCTTGAAGATGTTCCACCAGGTTTCTCATCTCCCCTGAAACCTCCTGCCGGTGTTGCTGCATCAACGGTTTTCCATTCTGCGTGTACTTTTGACACTGTTATCGGGCATCCACAGGAGAGATTCGTTTCTCACTTACCCGTCTCATATGGAATCCCTCTCTCTATAATGCAGCAATTTGGAACTCCTCACCCCGAAACAGCAGGGAGTTGGGTTACTGCTCCCGGCATGCCTTTCCATCCTTTTCCCCCATTACCCCCATATCCACGTGGTCAGAAAGACCCTACGCCTTCTGATGAAGTCAACCGCTTGTCAGTTGATCAACCTGCAGAGGAAGCTCAACCGGATAACCGTCTTCCTGCTACTTCTAACTCAAACGATTGCACTCCTGGCACAACGGGTGACCAACCAGATGCCGAAGTTCCGTGTACAAATAACCATTTTACATCGAAACGAGGCAGGGAATCATCATATGATCTGGGAAGAAGGTATTTCAAACAGCAGAAGTGGAATCATACAAAAATAGGGCCGGCGTGGCATGGGCGAAGAAATAGATGGGGAGGC
The DNA here is from genome assembly GCA_024759925.1 of Ficus religiosa. Lineage (NCBI taxonomy): Eukaryota > Viridiplantae > Streptophyta > Magnoliopsida > Rosales > Moraceae > Ficus > Ficus religiosa. The sequence continues at coordinate 12,645 of JAFMPE010103172.1, forward strand.
ATGGGAAATTTGAGAGACGGGACAAGCAACGTAAGCATAGGAAACATAACAAACGAGCATGGTAGTACTTGTTGTTCAGAGGATTTAAGTTGTACGGTGGAGAAAGCTGGTAATAGTAGTTTTCAGCATCCAGATCACCACAGTCCACATTGATTTATAGGAAGAGCTATTTAAGTTTCTTTTTCTTTCTACTTTGGTGTATTCCCAATTCTTTTTTTTTTTTTTTTTGCGCCTTTCTGGGTTCGTTCTGAATGAATTGATTCAATATTTGAATTGGAGTTTAATCCTAACACCCACAGAAAAAAGGGTTCTCCAATTTTGGTGATGTGCTCTTATTGATTATTGGTCCATCTATTCTTATTTTGTATCATTCCCACAGGAATTCAAACTAATGAAGCATGAATGATTTCTATCAATGAATAAGATGATTGGCAGAGTTTTTGATCTCTTTTAGAGAGTTTATATATATATATATATATATTTTCTCTCCCCCCCCCCCCCCCCCCCCCTCAATTCCCTTGCTTATGCATGATGTGGAGCTTGCAGTTGGATTTTTTTGGTAGGAAAAAAATGGGATCTGTAGTGTCTTCACATCCCCGTCAGTGTCTTACTAGG
>JAFMPE010103213.1:0-13252 GCA_024759925.1 Ficus religiosa
TGGAGGGGTTGCCGGTGATGGGGTGGGGGTTGGCCAGGCCTGGGGTTGGGGGGGGGGGCCTGGTGGTGTGGTGGCTGGCGTTGGGAGGTCGCCAGCGACAGAGAAGATTGGGATGGGAAGGGGATAAGATTGATAAATGGTAATTATGATACACCAATAATATATCAACCGTTCGATTAAATCTTAACGGTTTAAAAAAAATTCTACTAATAGTTATTCTGAAAAAGATTCTACCACAGTTTTATCCTAAAAAATTAGAAAAAAACACACTTTTTTTATTATTTCAATTTTCTAAACTAGACCTCTCATGATGGTAATATATTTATCACATTTTTTTATGGCCCACCAAAATCCACGTGTTCTAAAAAAAGTTGAAACGCCACGTGTAACTTTCTTCACAAATTCACCAATACCATCATTCATTCCAAAAAAAAAAAAAAAAAAAAGGGCTCAAAATCCAAACACTAGAGAGTCAAAACTCCGAACAGTCATTCTGCACTTGCAACTAAAAAAATTCCAACGACGATTTCTCCACCGAAATTGTCATCAATTCCTTCAACTCAGAAATGGGGTTCTTCGGAGAGACTATCGACTCCATCAAGTCCATCCAAATCCGACAAACTCTCTCCCAGATCATCATTCTCGGTCCCCACAATCCCCAAACCATTTTCTTTTTCTTCTGGTTTTTTTTTTTTTTTTCTCGGGTTGAGCAATTTTTTCTCCATGTAACTGCAGAATTCCAAATACCCTTTTGCTGAAACTGGATTTTTTTTTGGTGTTTTAATCTGTTTTTCCAGGCTTGATTGTGTCCTCGGCGTTGGTGATATGGAAAGGGTTGATGTGCGTGACTGGCAGTGAATCCCCTGTTGTGGTCGTGCTTTCTGAAAGCATGGAACCCGGCTTTGCAAGGGTGAGTTTTTGATCTAGTTTGTTTCTTGGGAAAAGTTGTTTTGTTTTTCGGTATTTGATTGGACCCAAATGGTTGATATTTATCTCGGAGTTTGAGTAATTGATTTCGTTTAGTTTATAATGAATGATAAAAAATGTAAAAAATGGGAGCTTTTTGTTAAATTACTTCTTGTTACATTTTTGTCTATTATATTTGTCGAGTTTGCATCAGTTGATTTCTTGAATAAACACTTTTGTCGTTTGCTGTTTGATTTTACCTTAATGCTTGACATTTTCCATGATCTGAGTCATGATCCAAGGTGGGTTTTTTTTCTTCTCTCTTTTTTTTTTTTGATCTACATTTGAGAATTTCTTTTGGTTCAGTTTACGGTGAATGATGGAAATGTGAAAACTGGGAGCTTTTACCAAATTACTGATTGTTTGGACTTGCCAATTTTACATTTTTACTAGCGATATTTGTTGAGTTTGCTCAGTTGATATTTTTTTTTTTTTCCCTGTCTGATTGTCCCCAAATGCCTGATATTTTCTGGATCCAAGTTATGGTCTAAGGCAGAAGATGTTTTCTTTTCTTTTGGGTCCCACATTGTGAGAGTTGCTTTTGATTTAGTTTTATAGTCAATGATCAGAATGCCAAAAAATGGAAAGCTAATGTCAAGATAAAACAAGAGAGGAGTCCTGTTTACAAGTTTTAAGTTTCATGAATGTGCTTTATATGAAAACTGATGTCGTTTATTTGCGGTATTGGTTGGAACAAAACATTCAGTCGAGTTTAACACTTACAACTAAAGAAATTAACCGCCTTACCTCATTGGAAAGGGCTTTCCTTTCTATCCTCAATTGTTGTAATGACGGAGAGCACAACACACTATTTTTTCTTTTGCATTTTGTTTGACCTTTGGCATCTTATGCTTCTGTAAGGTGAACAGAAATACCGATAATCTTTTTGGCTTCTCTTTACGATTTGGTTTTATTACTTTGCAGGGTGACATTCTTTTCTTGACTATGAGCGAGGATCCCATTCGTGCAGGAGAAATTATTGTGTTCAATGTGGAAGTAAGTTCTTCTTTACACTATTTATCCATTAGCCATTAGGTTGCTTGTTTGTTTTCAGCTCCTTTACTTTTCTTATTTCTTTTTCTTTTTCTTTTTAAATAGTTACAACTTAGAAAATTATGCTATTGAACTTGGAGAACTTTCTTTCTTTTGATGCTTCTCATTCCTAGGGGCTATAATCTGAGGCCTTCAATATATGTGTTCCTTACTAGTGGCCTTTGTATGCAATTTGAACTTTCTATGTTTTCGTTTCTTCATTTTCTCCCTGCTTGCTGATCAATCTTCTGTATGTTGTCTAGGGACATCCTATTTCAATCGTTCATCGAGTAATAAAGGTAAAAGTTCCAAGGGTCTTAACTTTGCAATATCAATTTCTGGTTCCATTTCTATACAACCACCACTTCTCTGGATGTTTTCTATTTCATGGATGATACTTTCTCTCGTGTAGATATACATACATTAGTTTTTAGTTAGTAAAGTGTAGGCTAAGATAAGAGAGGATCCCATTTCAATGTATTGCTTGCCTTCCTATGGTGACAATCAGTAATATGGCGTGGTTTAGCTGGATTGGTAATACAATCTGCAGAAAACAAAAAATAACTCTCAAAATCAAAGTACTATCTTTTGTGCTATGATCTGTGTTTCCAAGTGAAGAACTTATAATTCCTGCCAACATTATGACTTTTCATTTCCTTGCATTTGTTTTTAATGACTGGTCAGTGCTTTTCTGATCCTCTTTGGTAGGTTCATGAGCGAGAGGATACTGGAGAAGTTTATGTCCTCACTAAAGGTACTAATCTCCTTAATGTGATCATTTTTCTCTTTGGGATATTAAAAATTTGGATGAAAATATACGTACAATCTTGCAATATGGTTGTGTAGTTGGAACTTTTTCATATTTTATTGGAAGTCATATATAAAGTTGTAAATGGTTGTTGTTTTAGTGTGCTCAATACTTCTTATTCATTGCTTCATTTTGATATTTTTCCAGGAGACAACAATGAAGTGGATGATAGGATGTTGTATGCTCCGGGCCAAAAATGGTTAGAACGCCAACATATCATGGGACGAGCTGTTGGGTAAGCCTAGAACTTTGGAACAAAATGAGTAGTGATTTAGTTTACATATGACAAAGGACAATTCATTCTCTATGGTTTCTAGGTCTAAAAGCTGATATTTTCACATGAAAATTTCGACTGTGAGATTTTTCATGAGATCATTTGCCCTCACTCTGCAGTTTCTTGCCTTATGTTGGCTGGCTTACAATAATCATGACAGAGAAGCCTATAATCAAGGTTAGTTTTCACAAAAAGTTGGAGAAGATTCACAACTTCATCGAACTTATTGTTTTTCTTAATCTTTTTTCTCTTGGTTTTCTTGGCATAATTTTATTTTGACCGTTTTTATTTTTTAATCTAATTGCAGTATATAGTTATAGGAGCATTGGGATTGCTGGTTATCACCTCAAAGGATTAGAAATACAACTTTTCAAGTTTACAGAGAAATGGTTCCAAGTTCCAACCAAAAAGGCATTCCTTTTCTGTTGGAAACACGAAAGATGATTTTGATCCCGGATAAAATACACAGAACATTAGTAGGGATCAGTGTGACGGTGGCGATTGAATTTCGACTTGTTTTCCCTTCAAGTTTTATCCGTCAAATGTAATACACGTTGCGCTTTCCAATATTTATTCAGCTGTCTTTGTAGCAATTATATAGCAAGTAAAGTTTTTATTATTGAACTAGTGCATGCTATTGTTTATGGACTGTTGTATCTTTTGAAATTTGGTGTTCCTTTGCTTCGTGTATTGCCCAATTTTGTGTTCCAAGAGCATTATCCACATCCAGCGCAGTCGGACATCACAAGAACCAGAGTTGGCCCTACATGGAGGGTTCACATGTGGAGCCCACCTTTTATTTCTTGTGTCCTGCTCGAGCATTTTCAAGTAAACGTAGCTTCAAATAGAGAAACACTATACATCCCGACAAAGTTAAGTGGGAGAAGCATTTTTTTTGTTCAAAGATCATCTAAGAGAAAAGCAAGGACTCTGAACATGACATATTACTTGCTTATTTTTCTTGGCCCCACAAAAATCCACATGTCCTAAAAGTATTCGAAGTGCCACGTTTTGGCATAAATACAATGTTGACCAAGTCAAATTTCCTTGAGCCAAAAAATACAGAATAATCATTTGCATTGCCATGGTCATTGGCCACCATAAAACACAAATATTTGTTATTATAAGTTTCAAATTCCCCTCTATCAAAAATAAATAAATAAATAAATAATCCCAACACAATTCCTTCACCAAACTGCATCAATTTGTTTCACTGAGAAATGGGATGGTTTGGACAGACCCTCGACTCCATCAAGTCCATTCAAATAATGCAAACTTCTCTCAGGTCCTCACTTTTGGTACGAAACAATCTCAAACAGAATCATGAAAAACTATATATATGTATATGTATAAGTATATGTATATGTATATATATAATATGTTGCATTGAAAATTTAAAAATGCCCTTTTTGTTGAGATTACATTTTGTTGTCCGAATTTGTTTGTGCAGGCATGATTGTGTCATCGGCATTGATAATCTGGAAAGGGTTAGTGTGCATAACTGGGACTGAATCGCTGGTGGTGGTTGTCCTCACTGGAAGCATGGAACCCGGCTTCGCAAGGGTGAGTTTTTCATTTTTTCTTTTTTTTTTAATGGTCCATGGCAACAGATTTATTCTGTCTTCACAATATTGTGAGAATGATCAAAATGTAATAGCGTGTTTTGACCTAATATACTAATGTATCGACAAAAATAATGACAATTTGAATTTAGGAGAACATCTTTTGATATTGTTGATATCCAATGTAGCTGCTGGTAAAAATTAAAACAAATCATGTTGATAAAATATCAATATTCTATCTTAATATAGCTTGCTCCTTAATTGTCCGTATTGAGAGCCTATATTTAAGATGCATTTGAACTACATCAATTAACTATGAACCTTATTATCCGAAAGGTCCTTTTGTTTGATATAGTCTAACTGTAATTCTGCATCAGAATGTACCATGAATAGTTCAAATCCCTCGACCCAAGTTCAATAAATGTATAGCTTTCAAATAGTTCTCTTTGCAGTTTGTTTAAATTAGCTTGCATATAGACTACCCTTCTTCTTATTTTTCATGTTTATAATTTGGCGCCTACAAATATATATATATATATATATATATATGTACGTATGTATGACATTTTAATCCCTTTGCAGGGTGACATTCTGTTTTTGCATATGAGCAAGGATCCCATACGTGCTGGAGAAATTGTTGTTTTCAATATAGAAGTGAGTTCCTTTTTATGCTGTTTGTCAATTATTATTATTTTCTTCTTTTTTTTTTCCCCCCCTTAAATTGTTGCAAAAACTCGTTATTGATTTTTCTATGAAATTGGACCTTATATATATATTTATATATAGAAATGAATACTTTCTAATCCCCAGAGACAATCATTTTACTTTATTATGCCCATTTTTGCTATGAAACTCGGCTTTATAAACCATGACATAACTTTATGGCCTAAAAATTAAAAAGGAAGTAAATAAAAGTAGAAGACATTTGATGTGTTCATGCTTCGTCAAGAACATTTAAGTTACGAGCAGTATTGAGAGAAAATTTTTTTTTTTTTTGAATAAATAATAATAATTCTGAAAAGCTACACAATAACAGTGGCTTAAAGCTTGAATAGTAAAATAGTAAAGAGGGATATTATTTGAATATGAATTGAGGAAAAATCCAATTGCTGATTCGAGCATTAAATACGAGTGATTCGGTTTTTAGATGTTTCACTGTGTCTTGTGTGTTAGGATTGTTGTGTAACTGCATGTTGGAATCACGTCTCGTAGAGTTGCATATACTGAGCTAAAAATAAGTTGAAGGTAAAGAGAAATCATGCTTAAAATGTGAGGTAGGTCAACCGTGATGCGAGGTAGGGCAACCGTGTCAAAAATACGAGGTAGGACGACCTTACTAAAAGTTCAAGGGCAAGGCAAGGTCGAGCAACCTCCGTAAAATTGTGAGGTTAGGCAACCTCTTTAAAAGAGCAAGGTTCGGCAACCTTACTTAAAAAACAAGGTTCACCAGCACCGAGGGTTCAACTTTGATATGAAAGCAGGTTCAACGTTGATTAAAAAAATTTAAAAAAAAAAAAAAAAAAAAAAAAAAAAAAAGCCCCACTTCGAGTCATGCCTTCTATCATTGGGATTGCTAAGGGTGTACATCACGGCCTTTGCATTAAAATCACTTAAACCCGCCCTCAAATATTTTTCACTAATTATCGATTTCACACTTTGAATAAGATTCTTGGCCATTTTCTTCGTAAGCACGGCAAAATGTCGTTGTTTAAAATCACTTTTTTCATGTGTATCTATGGCTGCGCATTATTTCTCGATTTGGGGCCTTTCTAAAAAATTTTTTAAAAATATATGTATATATCTTAGGCCTATAGTGTTTTGCTTCAAGTGGTGTATATGAAATTTGAATTTGTTCAAGTGTTTTGCTTGCTGATCTATCTTCTAAATGTTGTGTAGGGGCGTGAAATTCCGATCGTTCATCGAGTTATCCAGGTAAGAAATTCAAGGGTCTTAACTAAATTGGGCAAAAGAAGAGGATGCCATTTCAATCTATATTCTCTCAAGAAATTCAGTTTCTTACCTACACATATGTTTCATTTGCATCTAAGCAGGCTGTAGGGTAAGGTGACAGTTTAGTAATTCTTCATTTTGTTTGATCCAGAGATTGGCAACAAAATGTAATAAAAATGTGAGACTTTGTTCTCTAAATCGATTATTCTAAAGGAAATGGTAGTGAATAGCATTTTTATAAAATTAAATGATATAAATAACAAGATTTTAAAATATTTTAAACAAATAACAAATTATTAGATAAATAGAAAAATTTACTTCGAATAAATAGATTACTGCTGTTTATTCCAAACTTTTGAAAAACATACTATTTACTTTAAATATTTTCCTGAAAACTGCTATTTACTTTTTTCTCTGATCTTAAAAAAAAAAAAAAAAAAAAAAAGCCTGTAAGGTTGTAGACATAAACTCGCCGAACATCCTCAATTTGAGTCTCACTTTGGACTTGTGGAATTTCAACTAATGAGGCTTAAAAATAATTTATTTTCTATTTTATCGTTGAATGATTTCATGTTTTCATCAAATAAGATACTCATTCAGCAAAAAATAAATAAATTAGCAAAACTTATTGCCCTTGTCCACCATGTGATTTTTATTTTTGTTTTCTTTTGTTTTTGTTTGAACAAGTAATTGGTACTAATTTTTTTGCTTCTATTTGGCAGGTTCATGAGCGACAAGATACCGGAGAAGTTAATGTCCTCACAAAAGGGACCATCTTTCCTTCACATCTCTACTTATTTTTCAGAGTTCAGATCCGCTAATTCATTTTCATGTCCCATTTGTTATCATTCTAATTAAATTTTCACCTCAGTTCAAAACTTAAAAATAAATAAATTCTTCAGTTCATATTTACATAAACATAATGTTAAATAGAGATGACATGACAAATAAAGCACAAAATGAACAATAAACCTGGACTCTTTTATTGGAAAAGAAAAGGATGGATAAATTTTGTTTGGTGGAACTCATAATAAATTGTCAATTGCTACTTGCTTATTTATCACGATCCCAAATCATGTTTGCTAAAATTTTCAGGAGATAATAACCCGGAAGATGATAGGAATGGGATGTTGTATGCTCAGGACCAGGAATGGTTGAAACGCCACCATATCATGGGAAGAGCTGTTGGGTAAGTTGATGAATGACAACTAACACAAAATTAAAAAAGATTTGAATTTTGATCACCTGACTTCATTATAAGGCGTAGAGTTTAAATTCCCGCATTTCAAATTTAAATTGAGTGTGCAAGTATCTAGAAGTCCATTTTTTCCCTTATGAAGTTTCAATTTTGAATCTCTCTACACTTTTGACTTGTCATGACATGTGTTCTCAATCCGCACAGGTTCTTGCCTCATGTTGGCTGGCTGACAATAGTCATGACAGAAAAGCCTATTGTCAAGGTTAGTTTTCACTTCAAACTTGCAAGATTCACATATTGATTACAACATTTTTGTGTTGCTATGTTTGTTTTCTTCAATTAGGACTATGCAGGAAAAATCGTAAACTGCCAAATCAAATCAATCTGACGATTTTTAAGCCATTGATCTGATTCCACATAAGAACCGTTTTTAAAACAGTTTGACACCACATCTGGTCCAATCTATAATTTTTTAAAACGGAGAACCGTTTTTAAAACAGTTTGACACCACATCTAGTCCAATCTATAATTTTTTAAAATGATTTAGATCAGACTGAACTGTTTCTTATAATAATATATTTTTTATTTTTATGTTTATATAAATATATACATATTTAAAAAAATTGAAGGAACACCAACGTTTGTATTCCTCTCTCTCACTTTTATTTCCACTTACATGATACTTGTTTTTAATGTTGTTGGAGTGGTTGACTTTGTGTTTATTTGGACCTTGTAGTTAGATGTCTCTATGTTTCCTTTGGACAAGTTAGTTTGGATGTCTTAACGTTTGCTTGGATTTTGGACTCTATAGTTTGGTTGTGATTTTGTATGCTTGGATTTTGAACTTTGTAGTTTGGATGCGCTTATGTTTGTTTGGATTTTAAACTTTAGATGTCTTTTGTGCATGTTTGGATTACTTTTATGTTTACATTTATGTTTCCTAATTGGAATCAAATAACAAAATTTTATTAATACAAGTATTTTATTTTGATTTTAAAAATGGAGAAAGCACCTAAATGACACATATTTAAATATCATTGTACTAACATGACACAAAATATTAACACTAGATCAATATGACACAAAATTAAACTAAAGTTAACTAATATTTGTGTCATATTGGTCAAGAATGAAGAATTTGTGTCATGTTGGTCAATAGATAAAAAAAAGATGGTTAATTATGTAATTTTCTCTTTAAAAAAACCATTTAAAAAATCCATCAGGCCAAAATTGGACTTAAAAAAAAGAAACAAATCGCGGATTAAGCCAAACCAAACTATTTTAAAATGGTCAAATCTAATCCGCTCTATATTTTTCTAGACCGTTTAAAACGGCCCAATTTGACAAACCTAACGGTTTGGGACCCGACCCGACCGTGCACACCCCTAGTCCCAATGGTGAAACTTGAGTAGTAAGTAGTTCCTTAGAGACGGCCAGAACTTAGATATTCTGCAGTAACTCTTTTTGTTGTTTTGGTTGCAGTATATAGCGATTGGCGTGATGGGACTGCTGGTCATCACGTCTAAGGATTAAACTTCTCTACTTAGACGACGACCACGGGTATTCCAAACGTTTGTAACCATCGGATTTAATCAAAATGGAAAAGAAATTCAAAAGGGCAACCTAGAATATTTTTTTCATGCCCTATCCTGGAATTCTCATATTATACCACGTCACAAAATCTTTATAGAGTAGGGCCTTACCAGGAATCAGTGAACTGGTAGCAATTAACTTTCAACTTTCCCACCCAAGTTCATTCCATGAACATTCTACATCCCAACATTTGTTTTAATTATTAGTAGATGATATAGTATGTAAGCTGGTATTCTTGAACAAGGGAATGTAACTAAACATGTCTATGGGAGCTTTATCGTACAGCTAAAAAAATGCTGATTCCGCTGCCAAAAAAAAAAAAAAAAAAATCTCCATCAAAGGGATAGACCCTTTTCCAAGAGCCCCAACCGCCAAGCTGTAGAAAAAACAACATGAGGTGGGGACTGAAAACAAATGCAATATATTATATCAGGCCTCTTTTGCACTGGTGCACCCAAAACCTATTGTATAGTTGTAATTTGCTACCTGCACTTTTGATCTTGACAATTTACACCTTGAATTTACAAATCTGTAACACCCAACCCCATTGATAAAAATATTGATTTTTTTTTTAATTGAAATTCCACGTGATTTGTATATGAGTTGTTAAGCCCATTTATTATCCATTCAATCCAAGCAAACCTGGATTCATGCCTGTGTGACATGGCTATTCACCAACCACAGAAAGGATATATTTAAGCAACGAGAGATTATGACAAAAACTACACATGGTAATATCAGCAGAACCTGTGACCTCGATGATAGGAAGGCTTGAAATTTAATATATGCACACATATATTAGCAAGCATATTTAACTGAATCAGAGATTTTCACAAAAATTTATGTTGCAACATGTAAGAAGAATATTTGAGAGGTTGTAAGCAAGACAAAACTAGCTACTGTAATAAATTTCTTTGCGGGGAAATAGAGAGGAAAAGGAAAGAAAAAGAAAAGAGAACCCGCGAGTATTATGCTTCATTTCTTGCGCAAATTCCATGATCCTTTGTGTACTCTGCCGAAAAGGAAATACCGAACCACTTTTGGTATGTCACCAAACAAGCACTCTGCAAGGGACAGACACACCAACTTTGAACACAAGATCTTACTCCTTTTGCCATAACTAAAACAAAAATTGAAATTCTTTCGATAAGACTTTTACAAACGCTCTCACATGATATTATTTAAACTGGGAAAGACAGGCGTGCGTGAATGGTCCTATTTTTCCCCAGCTCGCGTGGGAAAATCCTCTTTTGCCTCCACGGCAATAAGGGGCTAAAAGATCTACAACTCTCTAATTCCAGTTTCAAAAATAGATAACTTTGTATCTAATTTTATATAGGAAGGTGCATATCTATTAATAGGTGATGTTGTGCCAGTATATGTAAACACATGTAGAGACATATTTTGGTGGCGGGGCGGGGCCTAATATGACCTCAAAGTTGCTGTATAGTATTTATGGATGGCATCTTATGAAGGAACATGGAAAAGAATGAAAATCCCTTATTCTATTGATATTAATAATCTGGGTATATTCTTACACAAAGCCAAATCTAATTTGAGAAATCAACCATTGCTTCAAAACAAAATAGTAGCTTTTACACTTAAAGAACTAAGCATTGGTGTTATTTTTGTAATTTAACCCTACAATACTAAAGTACTAAATAAAACACAGGGATTAAATATGAAACAAAAAGATAGCAAATACTAATTAGTACCAACCAATCTTTTACAATGGAGTATAACCATGCTCGTTCTATCCGTGGAAACGAAAGGAGCAAAATCACTTATTACCAGTTGCTTAACTAATATTTTCCCCTTACAAGAGGGGAACAATTTTACAACAACCTAAACAAAATTATAGTAAGAATAATAGAAATTTGACCTCTATTCAAGTCAGTATGCCTTCGACTCGAACTGCTGCAACATGTCGCAGTGTGGCGTCTCACGTATGAACCCCCACTGACGACGCTGAATCTCGAGCCGGCAATTCTGAGCAAGAATATTATAGTACTCTCTCTCAACCTGATGCTCTAACTTAGCTCGTTCGTAACTGCCCCTCGGATAATCCTCCTCAAATTTTGTCGATTTAACATAGTAATTAACAGCCTTTTCCGTTGTGAACTTGTACTCATAAGGATACGATCTTGAAAGCGCGTAAATGGGCTCTGAAGACGGCAAGAAGTTCAGCAGCAGAATCAACAAAACCGGCAGGATCTGAATCAATGCCCTGAGGTTCAACCCGCTGGAGCCATGGGGATGGTCAGCCGCCCTTGGCCCCCTTCCGGTGTCAAAGTTGAAGCCACGGAACTGCGTCGCCGGAGCCATCCCGCCGAAGAAAAAGTTCCTGAATATCTCATCCGCATCGAACTCGGCCTCATAAAAACCGCCATTGAATCCGTTCGCAGCATGCCTTGTGGTGCGTCTCTCATAGACCGGCTCGTCGGAGCCAACAAGATCATACTTTTTCCTACTCTCTTCATCGCTGAGACACTGAAACGCCTTTGAAACCGCCTTGAACGCTTCCTCGGCCCCGGGCGCTTTGTTCTTATCGGGATGAACCTTCAGGGAGAGCTTTCTATACGCCTTTCGCACGTCTTCAACACTGCAAGTCTTCTCTAACCCCAGAATCTCGTAATAATCCTTCTTCTTCTTAATCTGCCTCACGATCACAATCTGTTCCTCCGTGTACGCCGCCGACGAAGAAGAAGAAGCCGACGACGAGGCGCCATTCGACGGAACCCGATGGCGAAGTGAGGGTTGATCGGACGGCTTACAAGAAGGCGAATCAGACGGACCAGGACCATTGGATGCGACGTCGGCGTCTTTCGGCGATCCGTCGCCGGAATCTTTCTCGATCGCCGACAAGAGATCGTCGACGGGAAGCGCCGGATCGAGACGCCGCGCTTTGGTGATGAATTTCAAGGCGCGAGCCCGATCGCCGGAATCCAACGCATCTTTTCCGATCTTGAGGCACTTCAAAGCGTCGTCTTTGTTCCCATCCATCTTCGAGCTCTCGGAAATTGAACAAAAACCAACAGAAAATCCCCCAAAAAAAGCCCTAGAAAACTAGGGATTGAAGAAGAACGACTGTGAATTTATCAGAACCTACTCATAACCAGAGAAAATTTTGATGTTAAAATGGGAAAATTTGAATCGATTTTCTTATCGATGAGAAATAAAGAAATGAAACCAGAGATCGAATTTGTAGATTGCGACTAAATCGAGAGAAAATTTAAGAGGAAAATTGAACTTACGATTGAGATTGATCGGGACGAGAGGTTTTGGTGAGGAGATTTTGTCGGAAACCACGAGATTGATCGAATTAGGGTTTCATTGTTTGGGGGATTTGGAGCAGAGAGAGATGGGATTTTTCGGGGGTTAAAGAAGAAGAAATTATATTCTTCAATTTTTATTTCATGGTTTTTTTGTTTTTTACTCCACTTTTTTTGTTTTGTTTTGTTTTTTTGTTTTTTTGTTTTTTTTTGTTTTTTTGTTTTTTTTTTTAAGAATGTGTTGGGACGTAAAATTTAAAGGGAGAGTCTGTGGTAAAGATTCTTCCATGGACTCTATCGGTAGAGTCAATTTTTTAATAGTTAAGATTTAATCGAACGGTTGATATATTAGGGGTGTACCAAACTTATTATATACCTTACCTTATCTAATTTTTCTAACTCCAAATCTTCTCCGTCGCCAGTGACCTTTTCGTCGCCGGTGACGGACGCTGGCGACCCAACCCCGACGACGGCGACCCACCCCCCACCCCTTCCCGCCTGCACCCCCTCTCTCTCTTCCCCTCTCTCTCTCTTCCCCTTTCTCTCTCTTCCAGGCCCCGACCCCGGCCCCAACACCGACGCCGGTGACCCACCCCC
>JAFMPE010103214.1:294-28015 GCA_024759925.1 Ficus religiosa
CTATACTTGTTATAAAAGAGCTTTAGAATAGTTTGAAAATTCTAACATAAACGTGTTAAACGTGTTAACCGTATTAGTCCATTTCCGGCCCATTTATTTTCGTGTTAAACGTGTCGGTCCAATTTCGACCCAATTATTAAACGTGCGGTCCAAACCCATTTATTACATATCGTTCTCGTGTCGTATCACCGTGTCATGTCTGAAATTGCCGGCTCTATAATTAACCCCTTTTTTTTTTGTTTGTAAATATTGTTATTGTTAACCCCTTTTTTATAACATAATATAATATAAGATATTCTACAGAAGTTTGTTAGACTTCCAAACTTGTATATAAAGCTACTTTGTAAGCTATTTCTGAGTAATGAGAAATCTATCCTTTTTTTTTTTTTTTTAGGTTTTCTCTCAAATTCTTTCAGAATCTTTCTTCTCTAGTTTCTTTACATGATATCAGAGCCAGATATGGAGGACGGAAGCTCTTTGACGTCTTGAATGGCGATTTCTCATAAGTTCATTCCGATCTCCTTTAAAAATCCAATTTCTTCCAAATTGGACTAGAACAATTTTCTAGTATGGCGAAAATAGGTTTTGGCAACGATTCATGGAGATTGTCTCCAGAATTTTCTTTTTGGAACTACGCCACCTCCATTGAAGTACCTCGTAGCTAGTGATGAGATTCTTGGCCGTGTTAATCCTGAATTTCCGGATTGGGAGCAGCAGGAGCAATTGATTCTTTCTTGGCTGCTGAATTCCATGGCGGATTCGATTCTCACGAGGATGGTGAATCACAGATCTTGAGGGCTCTAGAGGTGTACTTCGAGCAGCAGATTCGTCAAAGGTAAATCGGTATAAAACCTTTCTTCAATCCACCAAATGATTATCTTCTTAAGATTAGAGGCTATGTTGATTTACTTAGTCTTGTAGGGCATCCTTTATCTGTTAAGGATCACTTTGATTCGGTCCTTGAAGGATTGCCACCAGTGTATGAGATGTTCATTGTCTCTATAAATACTCGACAGATCCTTATACAGTAGAAGAGATTGAGTCATTGTTGTTGGCTCAAGAAGTTAGGTTTGAGAAAAATGCTAGGTCTTTAGAATTGGCTTCAATTAACTTTGGCTCAATTTGGAGCTTATTATTAGAATCAGGGTAGTAAAAGATTTTTCAATAATGGAGGTCAGTCTTATGGTTGTGTTGGTTATAATAGCTATTCTATGGGAGGAGGCTCTGGTTACAATAATAGAGAAGGTTTTTCTAGAGGTCGTGGCACACCTAATGGAGGCAGGTTTCATGGAGGTTGTGGAAACTGGTTGGCCTTTACCAGTACAAATAATGATAGAAAGGTTATCTGTCAACTGTGTGGGAAAATTGGACATGTTGTATAGGATTGTTATTACAGGTTTGATCAATCTTTCAAGGGGCCATTTCAACTGCAAGGGCCTATTCATGGAAATCTAGTTCAGTTTGATCAGTCTAGTCCATATTCGATTGGCTATGAGGATTCTGCTGTGTATGCCATGACTGCAACGCCAGAGGCTATGTATGATGAGAGCTGGTACCCAGATTCAGGAGCTACCAATCATTTGACGGCACGTGCTTCAAATCTAATGACCAAGTCTGAATTCCATGGGCCTAAACAAGTTCACATGGGTAATGGTAAGGGCATTGGTATCAAACATCTTGGACAATCTATGTTTCCTTCTCCTTTTGTTTATTCAAAAATTCTATCTCTATCTCATTTGCTTCATGTTCTAGAAATTACTAAAAATCTTCTCTGTGTGTCAAAGTTTGCCTTTGATAATAATGTGTTCTTTGAGTTTCATTCCTCTTCTTGTTTTGTTAAGGACAAGTACACACACCACATTTTACTAGAAAGGAAGCTTAAAGATGGACCATATGCTTTTGACTCCACTCAAGTCAATCTTCAAGCTCTCAAGTCAACTCAGGTCAATCAAAAAAAATTTGTCACCAAGTGTCTCTTCTCGATAGAAGTTTGGGCCTTCAGCTCTTACTTCTTTTGTCTTTGTACCAAGTCAAAATGTACATATTGAAAATTCTAGTTCTACTATTCCTTTAAACAGTTCTACAAATGGTGTCTTTGATTTGTGGCACAAGTGTCTTGGCCATCAATCTGAAAAACTTGTAAGATATGTATTATCTCCTTTTATTATCAAATTTGTTAATAAAAATGTGACTTCACTTTGCCAAGCCTGCTGTATGGGAAAACTACATAAATTCCCATTTCCTGTCTCTGACACTTTGTACACATAACCACTACAACTTGTGCACTCGGACTTATAGGGTCCTTCTTCTTGTGTCTCATCTAATAGATACAGATACTATATTTATTTCATAGATTTTTTTCTTTAGGTTTTCATGGTTGTTTTTACTAAGACAAAAATTTGAAGTTTTACAGTCATTTGGGATTTTCAAAAAGCAAGTAGAATTACAAGTAGGTTTCAAAGTTAAAGCCATTTAAACTGACTGGGGTGGTGAGTTTAGAGTTTTTACAGAACTTTTACAATCTCATGGTGTCATTCATAGAAATTCCTGTCCTCATACACACGAGCAAAATGGTTTAGCAGAAACGAAGCATAGAACAATAGTGGAACATGGTCTTACTCTCTTAGCACAAGCTTCAATGGCTTTTAAGCATTGGGATGAAGTCTTTAGAGCCTCGGTGTTTGTTTCTAATAGGTTGCCCACTGCTGTCTTACATGGAAAAACACCTCTAGAGACCCTTTTCATATCAAACCTTACTATTCTCATCTCAAAATTTTTGGCTGTCTATGTTTCCTAAATACCAAACCTTATAATTCTCATAAGTTCCAATATCACACCACTCCTTATACATTCTTAGGCTATAGTATGAACCATAAAGGCTATAAGTGCCTTGCAGAAAATGGTCGTATGTTTATATCTTGTGATGTTTCGTTTGATGAATCTGTGTTTCCCTTTTCTGAAACATCTCAATCAAGTAGCTCTGCTAATATTCCTATCTCTTCTACTTCAGTTCTACTATATATAAAAGATTTTTCATGTTCCTCTTCCTTTAATTCTAGTTCCTTATAGTCAAATACTCCTATAGCAGATCCCATTGATTTTGCTACTCCAGGAAACATAGAAAGTCCTAATATTTTTGATACAACTCATATTATTGATCCAGTGGTTTGCATAGGTTTAGAAGATTCAGCTAGGTTTAGAGAGGATAATGTTTGCTCGAAAGTGGTTAGGAATAGGTGACTTGGGGGTGATTTTGTAGGCAATGTTCATCCAATAGTGACTAGATTAAAGGATGGCATCGTGAAACCTAAGGTTTTTATAGCTGTAAGGGAACCATAATATGTTGAAGCCGCTCTTGAGTGTCTTGAGTGGAAGCAGGCTATGATAGATGAGTTTTTGGCATTGCTCAGAAACAATACTTGGTCTCTTGTTCCATTACCTGCAGAAAGATGAGCTATTAGGTGTAAATAGGTATTCAAGATCAAGGAACATCCTGATGGCATTGTCAATAAGTATGAAGCAAGGCTAGTTGCAAAAGGTTTCCATCAGATTGCAGGTTTTGATTTCATTGAAACCTTTAGCCCTGTAGTAAAGCCTACTACTATAAGAGTAGTTCTTACTGTTGCTTTTTCAAGAAGATGGACTATAAGGTAGTTGAATGTGAATAATGCATTTTTGAATGGAGACTTGCAGGAGGAGGTTTACATGGCCTAACCAGCAGGGTTTGAAGATCCCAAGTGTCCTACAATGGTATGCAAACTACGTAAATCCTTATATGGTCTCAAACAAGCTCCTAGAGCTTGGTTTGAGAAATTGCACTCTACATTGTTGTGTTTTGGATTTGTCTCAGCAAGGTTAGATCGGTCCTTCTTTATTAAACATATTGGATAATGTAGTCTCTTTATTTTAGTATATGTAGATGACATTCTTGTTACATGCAATGATGAGAAGTAAGTAACAGATCTGATTTCACAACTTAACTAGAAATTCGCCTTGAAGGATATAGGTGTTATTAACTATTTTCTTAGGATACAAGTTAGCCATACAGAAGAAGGGTTGCATTTGTATCAAACAAAGTATGTTAAAGACTTACTTTGTAAGGCAAAGATGCAGTATGCAAAGGCATTATTAGCTCTTATGACACATGGCTTGAAACTTACTGGTTTTGGCAGTGATATAGTTGAGAGTCCACAGTTACATAGAAGCATTATTGGGGCATTGCAATATGTGACCATATCTAGACCAGAGATTGCCTTTAGTGTCAATAAGGTGTGTCAGTTCATGCAGAATACCTTAGAGGCTCATTGGAAAGTTGTTAAGCATATTCTTAGGTATCTATGTCGGACTTTAGAATATGGAATTCATCTAAGGGTTAGTCAAACAGAAAATTTGAGGATAGTTAGGTATAGTGATGTTGATTGGGCCTCTGATATGGATGACAGAAGATCCACATCAGGACTTTATTGTTATTCTAAGACCAAATCTCATTTTTGGAGCTCTAAGAAGAAACATACAGTCTCTAGATCCTTTATAGAAGTTGAATTTAAAAGCTTGGCTAGTTTAGTAGCAAAGATTTCCTCGCTTCAATCGTTGATGAGGGAATTAAAAGTACAAATGTCTAGGTTGCCTGTTATTTGGTGTGACAACATAAGAACAATTATGCTAGTTGCTAATCTTGTCCTTCATTCTAGGACTAAACACATTGAGTTCGACTTGTACTTTGTTTGTGAATGAGTCATCCAGAAGCAGGTAGAGGTCAAGCATGTTCCTGCTTAAGATCAACTAGCGGATGTGTTTACAAAAGCTATTTCCAGCTCAAAATATCATTCATTAAGGAACAAACTCACTGTGGAAAATCTTTCCACATTGAGTTTGAGGGGGGCTGCTAAGAATAAGGATTAGAGAGTTGGTTAATTATATAATTAGTTAGAGCTTAGTTAATAGTTTGTTAGTAGTTAGTTGTGGTTGTAAGACATGAATTACATGTGTCTGAATGTGATTAGCTTCTACAGAAGTTTGTTAGACTTCAGAACCTGTACATAAAGCTACTTTGTAAGCTATTTTTGATTAATGAGAAATCTATGTTTCTTTCATATTTTCTCTCAAATTCTTTCAGTATCTTTCTTCTCTAATTTCTTCACACCATATGTCCTTGTTCATTTGAACTTCAGATGTAGAAAACCATTCAAAATGTCTACCGCATCCATTTTTATCTATATAATAATATATTTGTTGGCATGATATTGTTGACATGATATTAATTACTGAGAATGACTGTAGTAGAGTCATTTTTATAATCACTAATGTAGAGATCGATTTTAGTCTTTGAATGACCCCATCCTGTCCTTGAACGACCCCAACACAACAAGTGATGTCGAAGTTGTCGCCTTCATTGCCGGCATTGGCAATGCGCCATTGCCGCATCTACTTCACTCCGTCACCTACTATTTTTCCCTCATTTTTTAGGGGAAAAAAAAAAAAAAACTTCGTATTTAAGAAACTTTAATTTAATACACAAGTATGTAGTAAAAATTGTGTATTCCTCTACATCTTTAAATATTGAAATTTATCGAATGGTTCATAAAATCGATCTTTATAGTGTTACTATAAAAGAGATTCTACCACATCCATTCCCTTAATTATAATTTGAAAATACCACTAAATTATTGATCTTGTATTAACTTGCCTTTATTTGTTTTAAAGTGATTATTGCACCTCTTAACTAAATAAAAGTGTCAAAGCACCTCTTTTGTCTACTAATAAACTAGCGAATGATAACATGATATAGTAAAATTGTCTTAGTAAACTCAGAGTTTATGTTTTAAATCCTAATTAAAATTGTAAAAATATTTTATAACCATTAATTTTTACTACTATTTTTTAAGTAATTTTTAATTTTAGATTTTATGTTTATTACAATTTTTTTTTTCTAAATATAAATGTAAATAGTGTTATATAAACCACTTAGGTGAATATGTTATAAATCCTAATAAAAATTATAAAAATATTTTAGAAAATTAGGTTGGGTGACCTTTTATAGTCATCTAATCTAATAGATGGCCGAATTTTTTTTTTTTTTATATGACAAAGTGGTCATTTATTGTTTTTCCAGATTAGTCAATTAATAATTGACTACAAAATTTAGTGATTTACGTTATGACCAATCAATGATTGACTAATAGTTAATTACTGATTTATCAAATTAACTATATTATAGTGATTGATCATTATAGAAAAAATGACATTTTAAACTAATTTTTAAAAATTTCGACCTTTTGTTAAAAAAACTTCTTAAAAAAAAAAAGACTATTTAACTATAAATCCCAAATATTTTATAACCATGAATTATTTCTACTATTTTTTTTAACTAATATTTAATTTTAGATTTCATGTATATTATAACTTTTTCTAGATATATATGTAAATCGTGTTATATAGATCAATTAGGAGAATTTTACCCAGCAATTAAACTTTTAAAGTTAAAAATTTATGTGCATATTTGTAAGTTTTTCCTTTCCGCAAAAAATAATCCATAAGACCTGATTTAAAAACATGTAAAACATTAATGAACGTACTCAAGGAAATTTAATGCAAACTATTATTGTTTTCACTATTTTTCAAAGCCATTAATTTTTTTTTTTTGGCTAAAAATAACTTTTTCCCAATTTTGAAAAATTTTCTTTTCGCAGCTTTAATTAGAGTTTATAATATAAATTTGAAACCTACCTATGATTATCAAATTATCTTTTGTTGGTCAATTTTGAACATGTTATGACAGTCATTTTTTTCAGTTTTGAGGAAAATCTACAAAATGAGTTTTGAACACTTTTATTTTGTTAAAACGATGCAGCAGTCACTTTTAAAAGCATCCGGGGCAAGTTGACATAAGGTCAATATTTTAGGAGAAATTTTGTACCTTGATGTCTCGTCAGCATATCTATTAAGCATATAGACAGAAGTAAATCGAAGGAGACGAATGTCGGATACAGACTTCTAAACTATTGCTTAGTTATTAATTATGAATTTATGGTCTCTTTTTGGAGTAATTAGCGGAATCGCACTTACAATCTCAAAATCAAAACAGAAAACATGTGTTTAGTTTCTTTTTCAAGAGAAATGAAAAGAAAAAAAGATGTATTGTTATATTTTCATATTTTTGTTAAAATAAATTACTCTTACGATTAACATGTTGTTGTCATCTCTATTTGTGATGAAATTAATGCTATATTTGATAAGAGGAATGGAAAATATGAAGAAAGGAAGAGTAAAAACCCCATTGTTTGGATGACATATCCAATTTTGAAAATTGAAATTTTTTTTTGCAAAATTATGTTTTTCTCAACTTTTTCTATCACTCTTATTCTAAAAAAGAAAACTATCTTATGTTTAAACTTATTTTGTAAAAAGAAAATGAATATTTTAAACTACTCTCACAAAGCACTAGATTCTAGTTTTTCTAATTTTCTCTTTAAAATTCCTTCTCTAATTTTATTCTCATTTTTTCCACTTCATCAACCAAGTGCTGACAAGAAAGTAAAATTGTGTATTGTGTGTCGTGTGCCCAGACACAACGGAGAAGAAAATAGAAAAAGAAAGAAAAAAAATTGATTCGTAGCTAAATAACATTTTTAAGCAGTTTTTTAACATATGACTAAATTTTTTTAAAATTAGTTAAAAACCTATTTTTTTAAATGATCACTCAGTATTTGATTATATATATAGTTAATTTGATCAATCAATGATTGATTGTAGTCATCATTACTGATTAATTACGACGTAAATTATCATATTTCATTATCAATAATTGATTGATCAAATTTAAAGAAATGATAAATGATTATTTTACTAAATAAAAAAAAATTACACTATATATTAGATTAAGTGATTAAAAAAAGACACGGCATAAGTTTCAAAAGGGTAAAAGAAAAGTGGGAGGAAGGGTAAGATGGTAATTTCAGGCAGTTGCAAATTTGGAATAATTTTGTTTGTCGATAAATTTGGTCAATCTGATCGTAAAGAGTCTTTGTGTTCGTCTTCTAATTGGATCCTCTTTGTTTGGTTTGAGATTGAAAAATCGAAAGGGCGAAAAAAAAAAAAAAAAAAGAAGAAAGAAAAAAAAAAAAAGATGTTATGGCTGAAACCGTCGGATGCAGAATCAGAGGGTCAGGGTCAGGAGAGATTGATGTAGCTCCTCTCGTAATAACCATCAAACCTTCTTCTTCTTCTTCCTCTTCTTCCTCGTACTTCTTCTGCTTCTTCCGTTATTTGGCGGCTCAGATTGAGAATAACATCTTTTACAAAAATTACAAAATTACTTTAACACCCACCACCGCCCACCCCCCAAACACTAATTCCCATCATCAATCATCAATCATCAATCATCAATCAGCACAAGCATAAGGTTTGCTCTTCTTCAATCTCATTCTCTCTCTCTCTCTCCCTTTTTTATTTTTTATTTTAATTTTTTTGTTCTTAATTCTTTCCTTAACGATATGAAATTATTGAAAAAAAAAAAAAAAACCATTCAAAGAAAAACTTGCAGGCTAGTTCATATCCATTAAAAGAAAAGACGTAGAGGTTTGAAACGATGTCGTTCGGGAACGGGGCAAGGGGTGGAAAAGGTTGGGCTGCATTCGACCGAGAGCAGCGACGGAAACGACAAGGTCTTCCTCAAGACGACGTCGTCGAGGATCAATTCCCGGCCTTACCTTCCAAGCACAAAGCCGGCACTAGCATTACTAGTAATAGTAGTACTAGTAGTAGTAGTTGTAACTTGTCATCACTCCAGTCGAGGTCGTGGGCCCACCAATGTCAATGTCAATCTGAATCTCATGGCTTGATGATGATGCAAGACCAAGATGACATTGATGCCTCACCTTCGTTGCACCAATCCTTGCGTTTTGATCACACTGTAAATGATCCTTCTTCTCATAGTTATAATGATGCTATGAACAACATTATTCACCAAAGCACACAACATCATCATCATAATCATCATGATCATGATCATGATGATGATGTTACCGCAACAAACTTGCATTGTGAGTCTTGTGCTACTGTGAAAACGGTTTCCGATGATAACGACATGGAACGCCTCAACGGCATACCAATTGAGCCCGAGTGGGAGGACGAATACCATGATGATGTTTATTTGAGGCACCGGAAACACGCCTTAAGGGCCATGAGGTGTGTCCCCCAATTCCATTCTTTTCTCTCTCTATATATACTACTACTTCAGTTTTTATTTTTATTTTTTTCCCAAATACATTTATGACTTGTTTGGTTTTCATTTTATTTTAAACTAAATTGTACTTTTTTCATCGTGATTTTTGTTTTTTTCTGAAAAAGTTTTTTGTCTTTTCTAAAAAAGTTTTTTGTCTTGTCTAAAAAATTACTATTAAAATTTAAAAATCTTAAACTAAACTCATTCACCAAACACCCCTTACTTTCATTTAACCAATCATCGTGCACATAGATATAGATAATAGATAATAGATAATAGATACATGTGTCAATCATGAAACTTCATTTGGAAAAATTCAAGTGAGAAGGAAGCTATATAAAAAGAGAAAAAAGAAGCAAAGCTTGTCATTCCGTAAATTTGTTTCAAGGGTTAGCATAGCAAACTCAACTCATCGACAGGTCAGCATCACAACATTCGAAAGCGGCCACAAATGCATTTCTAAGAGGAGATCATGTTTCTGCCCACCAACACTCTCTCAAGGCTCATCACCAGTGGTTGGCTGCTCAAACCCTCAACTCCAAGGCAGCCAACGATATTCTCGCTATTTGCAACTCCCAAAACGATGTCTGGAAATTGGATTTACATGGCCTTCATGCCGCCGAAGCTATTCGTGTTTTGCAACAACATCTTCAAACCATTGAAACCAAACTGCTGTGGAATCGCTCCGTGTCTCCCAACAGCCTTCAGGCCGAAACCACCAGAAATATCGTTCGTTCCCATTCCCTTGAATCGTTAGGTTGTGTGGAGGATAAACAACAACAACAACAACAACGACGACGACAACAGGCATCTCTGAAGCAGAAACCTACATCCTTACAAGTCATAACAGGTACACTTTTTTCTCATTCTAATTTCTAATGAAGACGAGACAGGCCGAGTTTTGTCGATCTCCCTAAAAATTGCTTAATTTGATCCCATCTAAAGACCATCTGTCTCCCTGTACAGGCGTAGGCAATCATAGCAGAGGACAAGCATCACTTCCTGCAGCAGTCAGAGGGTTCCTTGTTGACAATGGGTGGGTGATCAGTCCTTTGCTTGTTTAGTCAAATGACTCTTTTATTTCTTGATCATATTCTTTCACAAGTTAAGTCAAAAAAAAAAAAAAAAAAAAACAAGATACTTGCCTCGAAAGAAGAAAATCAGATTTGACAACTGATAATCTTAATCTTAATCTTGATCTTGACTTCAATCATATTTTTTTGTTGGTTGTAGGTATCGTTTTGAAGGGTTAAAGCCTGGGGTAATCACCGTCCGACCCAAATTCCGATTACTGAATTAATTCTTTGCTTTCTTACACTGACATATGTTTTCTAGTTTTTATTTATTTATTTATTTATTTATCATAGCAGTAGTATAGTGGTGCACTGAATGTATTGTCTGCAGTTTCAGAGAGTTTCAAGCTTGATGGGATTGGATATGTAAAGACTTCAATTTTCTGGTATTATTGAAAAGCAACAAGTTTGGTTATCTTTTTTCTTTTTTCTTTTTAAATAAAATTTTTAATGTACAGAGTTAGTAAGGAAGGGGGCGAAACAGTCAGGAGGAAAATGGAGTAAATTGGTTTTGAAGTTGTTTCCTCTGCCTTGAAATTTACAACATCTCAATCTGAGGCTTCCTTGATGCACACACACACAGCACACAGGACACAGGACACAGCACACAGGACACACAAAGGGACAGGTAAAGCAGGTAGGTGTTATCATATATGAATGATAATGACAAATATTTTCATTTCTAGTACTATTTTAAAGCCTTATATGAACACAAGTCACATATGTTTCCTTTTTATATTCCAAATGCACTCCAAATACTATCATAAAGGTCACCCCCGACATCGTATATAATTAACTCTAGCAGATTGGACACACAAACAATACAGGAGTGTGGGAAGACTACCTTCATTATTAAAAAAAAGAAAAAAAATATAACAGCAAAACACAAGGTGGAAATAACATCGCCTTTATTTTAAACAAATAATTATAATAAAAATGAGAAAAATCCCGAACACCCATAGATAATACCTCCAATGACAAGCTAACAAACACGACTAAAGAGACTAAAATGTATCCCCTCTGACCATGAAGCCATCGCTCCCACCAAAACTTTCATCTTGAAGTCTAAAGCATCTTCTTTAGAGCCGGTAGTCTAGTGACAAATCAAGAGGCATTGCCAGGCTCTGGTCCCAAGAGATAAATACGAACGGAGCAAACCCTAAGACACAAGTTGAAGAATGTTGGGACAATGAGCCAAAACCAATTTTTACGAGAGAAAATATTTAATTACATTCCTATATAATAAATAAAATATGTAATATATATTTCTCTTATGTTTTGTTTGATATTTCAACTCAATTTCAACTAAATTGTACTTAGTTTTTATCTTTTTCTAAAAAATTAACAAAACTTATATAACTAGTTTTTGAAAAATCAACTAACTCCAACTTAAAAATTTCATCTCCAACGGGCGAACAAAATGCAAGCTTAATAAGTTCATTATTTTACAAGAACATTGGTCCTTATCAACTTGACTCAATTGTAATTTATTAGGGAAAACTAAAATTCCAATGAATTGTTTGTCTACATTTTCATCATCTTAATTAATTTGTATGTATATATTATCCATTTGTCGAAAAAGAAAGGGAAAAAAAAAAATACTTTTATGTTTCTCTTAATACTTTTTGGTCAAGTATTTATTGAAGAGAATTAATTTCTTATCAATTAAATGATATAAAGACAATCGAGTTCGGTAATATGCCAAGGGAGTATTTATATAATTCCTACACAACACACACACGCGCACATTGCAGTATTAATTCAGATGAAAAGACCGAATTAGAAAATATTTAAGATTATTGGAAAAGTTGAAACTTATAATAATAAGCAGATTGCAATTCCTCATCCACAAACTTATCCCCATTGTTCCCATTGTGGCAGATATATCCCTAACGAATCTCGGCTAGACAATTTAGAAAAAAGGTCAGTGCTTTACAAAGCCCACGGTGCAACTAACATGGTTGCTGGCCTTCAAATGGGCTTTACAAAGTACTCAACGACCGCCGTCTTCATTTCGGACGTGTCGGTGCCATCATGCTTGTGTCTGACGGTGACCACTGCATCCGATTCGGCGATGCTCGCCGGGTTCCTTTCGACAACTTTGCAGTCTACACATTCGGTTTCGGCTCAGACGCCAAACCAGAGGCGTACACACACACACACATATATTTGATCCCAAAATGATATTATGTACTGCAAAAGCTGTATAATTAACTTTACTGCGGGTAAATTCAAGCATAATAATTTGCAGTATATATTCGTATCGTATGTATAAAGGTGCTACAAAAGATAGCAGATAACAGCAAGGGAGGAACATCCTCAGATAATAGCATAATACATACCTGTGAAGCAATGTCGTGAATGCTCATATGCATTATGCACATATCAAAATACCATTAAGTGTATCCTTTCATAAATGTAAAATAGATATAAAAATAATAAATTATATAATTACAAAACATGTTACTATTATTCTTGTGATACAGTTAAAGAATCAACTTACCTCGGTTCCTGATAAATATACTTATGGAAAGTCAACAACTGGCTAACGGTACACCTATAATATAAATCATAAAGAGAATATAATATAAATCATAAAGAGAATATGACTGTTATATGAAAATTTAGGATGCATATACCAGTTTGGGATGCATCTTCAGATGGTGTTTTGAAAGTTGGGTTGGAAATATGCATTTGGAGGGAAAACTTTTGAAAAAGTTTTGTAATATAAAAAATAGTGTAAAAATTTGAAATGTGTTTGGAAAAAAATATGCAAAATATATCTTATTTTATTCGTTTTGTCGTTCAGAGCATTTTGATACAAAATCCATTTCTTTATGATTTCAAATGAGAAAGTTATGGACTTTTAAATATACTCTGTGTTTTAATTTAATCCTTTAAACTTTCACTCTATGGCTTAGATCAATATTCTTTTTTTACACTGCTCACGTCCTTTTTGTTTGTTTGGAGATAAGCTCCCGTCTTTTTTATTTTATTATTATTTTTTTAATTTTTGCTTCAACAATTGGCATTGTGTGTCAGTCCACTCTCCATTTGTTAGCCTTCTTGTTGGTTCATCGCTGTCTCCATATTCTCCTAGGTTTGGTTTGCATCTTCCATTATGTACAGATTCTTGTGCCTTTTTTCATGCCCAAGGTAATCTCTTGTAGATCCAAAAACTAATTTCGTCCCCGTATATATGTGTGTGTGCGTGTGAGTGTGAGTGTGAGTGTAATCTTTCTACCCATCTGCACATAAATATTAATATTATTAT
This sequence comes from Ficus religiosa, assembly GCA_024759925.1. Taxonomy (NCBI): domain Eukaryota; kingdom Viridiplantae; phylum Streptophyta; class Magnoliopsida; order Rosales; family Moraceae; genus Ficus; species Ficus religiosa. The sequence continues at coordinate 13,865 of JAFMPE010103214.1, forward strand.
ATATTTTTTACAATATTAAAGCGTCTTTAATTTGTCATTCAAAAGCTAGCACAAAATTATTACAATGAACAATTCTTAGTTGCTCAATACTTGCTAATAAATGTTTGGTGAAACAATAAATAAGGATTTATTTAAAGGAAACCTGTAAGATAACAAAACATTTAAGTAATTGCTAGTTCCTGCCAAAATTCTTGAACGACACACACACACACACACACACACACACATACAAATAAATAAAAGAACATTTTGGTATTATTTGGAAAGACATCAGAAGGAACAAGATGCATGCATGTAGGAGTGAAGTTTAGTTTACATATATACATATATATATATATATGTTGGAGCCGTCGGTTGAAAATGTTGGAAACACTCCTGACACCCTAAATGCTCCAACTTCCGGATACGGAAACCCGAGCTTGTAGAACTGCCTTGGGATATCGTCTCCACTCTGTCATATACATACATACATACATACATACATATATATATATATATATATAGATAGAGTGGGAGAGAGAGCTCACAATCGGTAATCTACATATATATATATATATGTAATATGTTAAAAATGGGTATAATTACGTACGTACCTTGATGGTGTCACTCTTCCAACGATGGTAACCGAGGCGCTTTTTTCCACCAACATCGGGTATGACAAAGGGATTGGAGTGGTCAGCCTGTGGTCTGGTGTTTCGGTTTTGTTCCACCAGTTGCATACTCAAATATCTCAATGTGTCGATAGTACTGTTCTGTCACACGTTGTTTGTACCTTTATCATATCATTTATGTTAGCTCCCTAAAATATCTCAATAGTCTAAAATTTTTTTTACTACATCAATGGATAAAAGTAGGTCTACCCCGAATGTCGAATTTTCCCTTGAAAGTTTTATCATGATTCTAGAATTGTGGTCAAAGGTGCAACATCTTTGCACTCTGTAATAAACATCCGTTTAGGGATGATAGCGGGGGTGCTTGTCCTGTCCTCTCTCTGCTTTCAATTCGGAGATCTCTAAACATTATCCCTCGTCCTCGCCACATTCAGATTGAAGCGTCGCGTGGTGCCATTCCTACCTCAATTGTGCCTCCTAATCACCTGCTATTTCTCTCTATCTCTCTCTCTCTTCAATTTTGTAGAAACGTAGTTATCTCGCCTTGATACATAACAACAACAACCTCCCACTATATGTAATATACAATTTCTCTGTGTATTGTTATTGTTGGGGTTTAAGTAGTCCATAACAATGGGAGAACGTAGAGGATATTATCAACTGATGGTTCTAATTTTATCCCCCCCCCCCCCCCTCTTTTTTGACGGATTTTTTTTGGTATCATCCTGATGTTTCTTGCAACTACATGGGTTTTCAATTTTTTCTTCTATTGCTAGTATGATGAAATAGAAAGAACATTGAATGCACTAGAGCAATTAATATAGTTTATTTGTTCAGATGAGTGATTAGTATACAAAAGTGTACTTTCTTTGATATTTATTATTGAGTAATTGCTGAATATTTGAGCTTTGATTAAACATTTCCATGATTTTTATTAAAAATATTTTTAATTGAAAAATGTGTAGTTTTAGTTCAAATATATATAGATTTTAAAGAAGTGCAAAAATTATACACAAAGAATCATGCAAATTGAGCCACGGAAGCCATTCAATTGAGTCATAAAAGCAATCCACACGAGCCAAGCCAAGCCAAGCCAAGCAGCACTTCTTCCAATCTGAGTGTGCGACATGACAATCCTTTTGTTGCAAATTTGCTTCGAAACTCTTCATCAGTATAATCTGTTTTTCAGCAATCTCTCAGCTGCTTTGTAACCTTCTGGCCAAAGATGCTGCGTTTGACTAGACACAAGAATGTGAAAAAGCTTTTCGAACAGTCATGGCGAAATTGACTTTAGCCCCCATCATGCAGTCACCGGATTGGAGTTTTACGTTTGAGATTATGAATAATGCAAGCAATTATGTTGTGGGGGCGGTCCTAGGTCAACTAAGGGAGGGGAAGCCCATTGTAATATACTACGCTAGGCAGAACTCTAAATAGCGCTCAAATGAATTACTCGACCATAGAAAAAGAGTTGCCTGTTGTTGTCTTTGCTCTTGACAAGTTCCGTGCAAACCCGATTGGTTCACCTATCACGGTCTTCACCGATCATGCTGCCCTTAAGTACCTCATTTCCAAAAGGGATGCTAAGGCATGTTTAATTAGGTGGATCCTTCTTCTGCATGAATTTGATCAGACTATCAAGGATAAGACGGGAGTTGAGAATGTGGTCGCCCACCACTTATCTCGACTTGAGTTTAGCGATTCCGCTAATGCTACAGCCATCTGAGATGACTTCCCAAGTTGCCTTCGTATGCTCATATTGTCAGCTATTTGGTGACTGGCGAGATTCCCTTTGCTTGGACTGGACAAGACAAAAGGAAGTTTTTGGTTAAGGTTCATAACTTCTATTGGGATGATCCTTATCTTTTCAAGTACTGCCTAGACCAAATCATGTGACGATGTATTCCCGAGGAAGAAGTTATGAGTGTCCTGAACTTCTGCCATAATGATGCATGTGGTGGTCATTTCTCTATGAAGGAAACCTCTACAAAGAAACGGCAGTGTGGTCTTTATTGGCCCACTTTGTTCAAGGACACCAATTACTTCTGTCGTTCCTACAAAAGGTGCCAAAAGTTAGGTGCTTTATCCCGTCGCCACATGACGCCCTTGAACCCAATTCTTGTAATAGAAATATTTGATTGTTGGGGGATAGACTTTATGGGACTATTTCCACCTTCGTCTAGGTATCTCTACATCCTTCTTGTTGTTGACTACATTTCGAAATGGGTTAAAGCCGTGCCATTCCAAACTAATAACAATGTAATTGTTATAAAGTTCTTGTGCGAAAACGTGCTGTCTAGGTTTGGTACACACGTGCTATCATAAGTGATCAAGGCACACACTTTTGCAATTGATCGTTTGAGGCTCTAATGCGAAAGTACGGAGTTATAAACAACGTGTCGACCACCTATCATCCATAAACAAATGGACAAACAAAGTTAGCAAATAGGGAGATCAAGCAAAATATTGGAAAAGTAGGTTAACCTGATTGCAAGAATTGGTTTTCACGTCTTCTTGACGCACTTTGGGCATACCGCACAGTATACAAAATCCCTCTTGGGATGTCTCCCTACAAGCTAGTCTTTGGAAAAGCTTATCATTTACCTGTGGAGCTTGAACATAAAGCTTACTGGGCCATCAAGGCGCTGAATTTTGATCTTAGCACTGTAGGTATCCATTGTAAACTCCAGCTCTTCGAACTTGAGGAGTTAAGGAATGACGCTTATGATAATTCCAAGACCTATAAGGAGAAGATGAAAGCGGCTCATGATACACAAATCCTGAGGAAGACCTTTGAGCGAAACCAACGGGTGTACCTATATGATTCCCGTCTCCATCTCCACCCCAGCAAGTTGAGGTCGAGGTGGATTGGCCCATATGTGGTAAAGAGAGTTTTTCCCAATGGTGCTATTGAGGTTGAGGACTCGAGCGACGGGATGATATTTAAAGTTAACGGCCATCGGTTGAAGAACTATGTGAAGCGTGTAGACCAGCTCAAGGAAATCATCCTTGAGGCTCCTGTCTACCAACCTTGAGTAGTTAACTCAACTATCAATTTGTACCATATTTTGTTTTGCTGTGTTTTGTTTTTTTGTGTGTTTTTGTTTGTTTTTGATAGGTAGTTCCGGATGATTTCATATGTGGCTTGCTCATCATCTAGATATTCTCTTTCTATGTACTCTTCACATTTCTATATTTTTAGACATTAAGGAAATTGTCGGATTTCGATTGAGGGTGGTAAGCATATTCATGCTGGAAGATTTGTTTTGTCGTGGGTGAATCATTCTGAGTCAAAAGTTTTTGAGGGGAAAATGTTTGGAATAGCCAGTTTTTGCTATCTTGATTATCTAAGAAATAACTTGCATAATTTGTCTTCAGAGAATTGAGAGAAACAGCTTAGTGATGCATTTTTACTAAGAAAATTCCCATGTTTGAGGCACTCTTTTTTTGGTGAGTTGAGAGAGTTGAGAGAAACAACTTTTGGACTTTCATTGATCATGAGAATTGGTTAAGTCACTTCTTAGAACATCATTACACGGTTTGTGGTATGCTGGTTGCATGGCTTGAGGGATGATTGGGATTAGAAAGAAATAATATCTTGTAATAGAGACTTTTTAGTAGTTTTGTTAGGAAAAAAAAAAGTATTAAATTAAAAAAATAAAAAATTTGAAAAAATCAAAAAATGAAAAAGAAGAAGAAGAAGAAAAGCATGAATAACAGTTTATCGTAAGTACGTGTGGATTTGGTGTAGTCAAATCAGGAGCTGCATAGCAGCTAAACAAAAAAGCATCATTCTACATATGTATCGTTCATTAGATGTTGTCTCTTGCTTTAAAAAAAAAAAAAAAAGGTGTTCGTTTTATGGCTCTTGCTGTTCATCATTGTAATTTCTTTTTTGATCCTTTGAATCTCGAAAGTTGGTTTGTGGTAAGATGGTAGTAAGTTGTTAGTTTTCCTATCTCTTGATCAATGTTTGTCTGATCGTTTGTCCTCGATTTTTCCTTTCTCACTTTGAGAGATTAATGTTTTCTAACTCCATGAGTAACCACTTTTGCACTAAAATATTCTCAAATTACCTATGAGGTTTGATGGAGTTGAGGCTTTTTACATGGTGGATTTTGACGTTAAATGAGTCATGGTCTGTGGTAAGAAGGAAAGGGCTTATCACACACACACAACTCTCGAGTTATGACTGAAAATAATTTTGATAGCATTTGTTATTTTGTGTAATATTTTCTTTGAAGCATTTAGGTGATTTTGCTAATTGAGACTTAAGTGGTTTACATTATATTTCTTCTTCTCGAATTGCTAGAGACTAACAATAAGCTGGTTAAGGGTTGTGATTGGTATACAAAAGTGTACTTTCTTTGATGTTTATTATTGAGTAATTGCTGAATATCTATGCTTTAATTAAATATTTTCATGATTTTTATTAAAAATATTTTAACTTAAAAATGTATAGTTTTAGTTCAAATATATACAGATTTTAAAGAAGTGCAAAAATCATACACAAAGAACCATCAATTGAGCCATGGAAGCCATTCAATTGAGTCACAAAAGCAATCCACGCGAGCCAAGTCAAGCCGAATCAAAGCCAAGCCAAGTAGCATATTCTTGCAACCCGAGTATGCCACATGACAATCCTTTTGCTGCAAATTTGCTCCGAATCTCTTCATTATTATATTCTGTTTTTGTGCTAATTTGATAACAATGGGATCCGGATTTCTACCTCAAAAAGTCAATTTAGTTTAGTTTCCTTTCCTCTTAGGATCTAATATATATATATATATATATATTTATTTGTAATTTTTAGTTTCTCGTTTTATTTTGTTTTCCTGTTTTGCTAAGCCTCTAAAACTCTATAAATAGAGGGCTTTGCCTCTTGGGTTAGCTATTCAAGAATTGTGAGATTTTAGTAGTTAATAAATATCAGTTTATTTTCAATTTTTGTTTCCTTAGTTTTCTTATTAGTATTAGGTGAGTGACATACTTTTTTGTGAGTGAGACACAGCTAGTGGAAGGCTAAGTTGGAGAAATTTTTGTCTGCAAGCGTTCTTTACTTTAATTTCTAATCTCTTTAATTCTCAACGCTCATTTTTGATTTCTTTCATCTCTTCTATTTGATGTTCATGATTTTTATTTCAATAGTGACAGTGGTTTTAATTATCATAAGCTGTGCACACAATAATTAGTGAGAGATGGTTTCTTTTAATTATTTTTATAAGAATAACCTTTATTGCATTCTGCTGGTGATATTTTGTCGCTTTAGGATAACTTATAGAAATAATTGTGCTTATTTTAGTGAGAGGAGATTAATTAATTCAAATACTTTTTTATTAACACTTGTGTTTCAAATTCATATTTTCCGATTAGAGGGTTGGAACGTGAAATTTGTAATTGAGTTATAAGATTAGAATTTTGGTGTTGAATCAATGCTTTCAAAGTTTCTCAATCTTTTTCTTTCTTTAAATTAATTATTTATTTAGTTGTTTCAAAAATCCAAATACATTTACTCTTTTTGTTTTATATTGCTTATTTTTTTAAAAATGTTTATCTATAATAATTTGTCTTATTTGTGTCTTTGTCACCTCCTCGTGGGATCGACCAGCTTCGTTGTGTTACAATTGACCATTTTATCGAGACATAATTTGGGCTAATCAATGAGCAACCTATTGTGAAGGAAATTAAGTACAATTAATGCTATTCGGAAGAGAGATTACACTTAATAGCATTACATTTTTCAAATGAGTAGTGCTAGGATACCAACTCTAATATCAATTTTTTGAGTACCAACTCATGTGCCATATTTTCATTCGTAGATGTAATCAATTGATATTAACAATGTTTTAAATACATATCAAGAAAATAACGACAACTTAGATGCCATATAGGTTAATATTCAAAAGTTTGGATTAGAGTTGGTGTTCCTAGTATTTTTCTTTTCAAATAGGCCAAAATCGATCAACATCATGTGGCATCATTTGATTTGTTGGATGGACAGACTTTTGGGATAGAAAAATTGGATAAATAATCTAGTCATCTTCATAATTCTATAGATGTTAAAACTTAAACTTACTAATCCGTCTCATTTATTTTGAATCAATTAGTGTTTTGTGTCGATCCTCCACATATCATGCCGTATTCCTTTATAATATGAGAAACATTTTACAGGCCACCCTTTTTTCCTCACATAAAATTTTGCCACATTTTTTAAATTGTTTTTAAAAATTTTAATATGATTTTTAATTTTGTTCATTCTTTGAATTTAAGTTCTTTTTAAATGAATCTATTAAGATACCATATATGGTGTGACAGATATCAGAACCAATAGTGATTATTGACGGTGACAGTTGTTTCTTACTATAAATTTCAATAACCATGTGACCAAATCTATGTTTTACTATGTCAAACCCATATCATATTAAAGATGCAACTCATCATCATACTTTTTATTTTTTTATTTTTTATTTTTTATTTTTAACTAGGACACTTTAAGCTATCTCTGAACTTTTATCTCTGATTATGAATTGGATCGAATCGTTCATGATTAGCTAAATAAGATTGTAGGATGGAACAGCAAAATAAGCAAAGAGTAAAAGTATCTTTAACAAAAAGCTAACAGTTTAGCTGAGAATAAAACCGATTATACAGAGAGAACGATGCCTAAATATATGTTTTACATCTACATACATATGCTTGAGAAACAAATTAGTTTAAGAAACTGAAAGCTTAGCTTCAGGACCTTCACTTTCGGCACATATATGGAATGTCTCTTCTTAATTAGTTTATTTTACTCAGGCCTGAATACAAAGTTGCAAGTCCGACAGATTATTCAAAAAAGCAAAGGCAAAAGAAAAAGAAAAAGAAAAAGAAAAAGAAAAATAAAATTGTTGAACATGTTTGAAATAAGATGCCAATGATACCTGAAGAAACAGTTACTGGATGTTTGGATTATGAGTCTTGTATAAAGGATCCTCGAGCATGTGTTCCACATGAGAAACCTTAGGGCATCCCTGAATCACTGCGTCTTGTAGATCATGGATGTAGCGAATTTCTTCACGTGGTATAGTCAACTTAGGACATAGCTTGACTGAAAGTATCCTAAGTGATTTAATGTTTTTGATCCAATTTATCGTATCCAAGCTAGCACAGCGCCAAATATGGAGTTCTTGCAGGTTCTTTAGCAGCTCAAGCACTTCAAGGAAAGGCTCTATCTCTCGAACATGATTGAGTGTAAGAGAATGGAGGCTGGGAAGGGACCGAAACATATTCGTACCACCATTGGCACTGGTCATGTTGATGATGCATAGAGTCCTCAATCCGGTGAGAGGCCTGACTGTTGAAGAAGTAGTAGATGATGTGCTTGGAATTTGACTTGCTGATGCTATAGTCTGTTGGAATGGCTTCCACTTGGTATTTTTCAGCACTAATACTTCTACGACTGGGAACAGAGGCATGGAAATCAGGTTGGGGCAATCCCCGATGATCAGCTTAGAAAGGCAAGGAAATTCTGATGCTTTTACTTCATCTTCCCACCACCGTGTTAGATTTGGCAAATTCGTAAGCTGAAGCTCTGTCAATGACTTGAAGAATGCTCCTCCTTTTGAATAGGATTCATCCCCAGATGTTTCCTTAGAAATTGCATATTTCAGCTCCGGCAAGTCATCCACCAGCAGTACCTCAAGACAAGGTAAGTGGTCCAGTGGTGGTAGGCTTTGACGTTTCATGCATCTGGATAACGAAAATTTCACCAGCTTTGCATGGTGCGGAAGCCAACTTGAGAACTTATCCCCTCCATACGCAAATAAAGACAATTCTCTGAGGTCCTCACAGGGCTGGAGAGCTTCCAGTAACTTCACATAATCATCGGCATTAATAGCAGCATCAACATTCCAAATCAAATCTAGGCATACAAGTTGCTTCTTTGCTGTCAACTTAGCTCTTGATGCATCCTCACCTCCCGAACACCCCAGATTCTTAATTTTGAGCTTGCCTCTTAGCTGATCGAGCTTCTCTAACTCCTGGAGATTCCCACTTTTTTTGGAGACAGAGCCAGTATCCTTGCACGATACAAATTCTGATAATGGCCGGAGTTTAGTGAGTTGACCAAGCCCTCGTGGAATATGAGTCAGACTGTAACAAGGCTTGTTTTCGAGATTTCTCAAGTTGACTAAATTCTTAATGGTTTTAGGCAACTTGTTTAGATTACTGCAATGATTGAGTTTCAAAGTTTGCAAATTTTGCAACTTACCAATAGATTTCGGCAATTTCCTGATGTTCACATTATGAGAAAGATCGAGATACCTCATATGTCTCAAATCACCAATAGAATCAGACGCCTCCTTGATTCCAGAATTATGCAAATCCAGCATGCGTAAGGACTTAAACTTAGAAACTCCAATGCAAACTGCCTCACTTGATCGCTCTTCAACTTTCCATTGTGATTGCGAAGGCAAAATCAAAGTTTGAATATACTTTTTTGATCGAGCCAACTTACGAACATGCCAAGATGAATCTAAATGAAACTCATATGATACATGACGAGGTGTTTTAATTTGCCATTCATTTCCCCATTTATGCGTAAAGTTGCATAAGCATTCGGAGCTTTTAATCTGGTAAGTTCACAAATGAAATCTTTCACTTTGCATTTTGTTATACGGCCCATCTCATCTCGCTTGATTTCTTTAAAGAAGGATCTTCGAACGAACTCTTCAAGATAACCATAACCAACATCCTCCAGATTTGAATCAGAACTCGTCCTTAAAAACCCCTGTGAGATCCACAAATTTACAAGCGTTTGCGTATCTATTTCATAACCATTAGGAAATAGACTGCAATAAACGATACATGGCCTCAGAAAGTAAGGCAGATGATCATAACCCGAGCTAGCAAATTCTGGCACTTCTGCTTTCTTTAACATCTTTTCGAGCTCGTTTTCGTGGAATGATCTCCAATCTGCTTCTTCATCTTTAAGATACAATATCTCTCCTATTCTTCTTATGAGAAGAGGAATTCCTCCACATTTTGCTTCAATCTTCTCTGCAATCTCTAAAATCTGGAGTTAGCTGGCAGTAGTCCATTCTCAAAGGCCACCTTCACGAACAAAGACCGGGAGCTGTCCTTATCTACACGTTTCAACATGTAACTATGTAGTTTGGCTTCTGTACTTGTTGCAGCCTCTCCAATAGTTGTAGTTACAACTACTTTGCTTCCTTTAGCACCAACATCTGACAAGCCTTCTAGAGCGGACCGGTTTGCACCATCCAGATTCCGCACATCGTCAAGTATGAGTAGATGCCTCTTTCTGAGTATCTCTTGACGAATACGATTTTTCAATTCCTCAGCTTGAAGTCGTTCTCCTGAGGGGTTTGTAGTACTTGTCACGAAGACAAGAATTTTCTCCATGATGACTATCAAGTCAAAGTCATTTGAGACAGACACCCAGATTCTTAGATCAAAATGGCTTTGAATCTGAGAGTCGTTGAAAATGAGCCGTGCAAGTGCGGTTTTCCCTACTCCTGCAGGGCCACATATAGTGTAGATGACCAATTTATCCTCCTTGGAACTGTGTTCCAACAATTGTTCAATGATAGCATTTTTGTCGGCCTCCCTCCCAATAACCTCGTCTCTCTTATACTGTGAATTATCCTATCCCGATATTTACTTCTTTTTTTTTTTTTTTTTTTTTTTTTTTTTTTTTTGGCAGAACACAGTCGGTTGATCTGGAAAACAATCCTTTACCACACGAGGCTTAACATCTTGCTTGTTTTAATTAGTATGTGGTTCTGTATTTGGAACGCAGATCTGGCCTCCCACCTGCCAATGTTGTCTAAAATGTGAATCTCAAAATTTATATAGGATAAGAACACAAGTCCTCTTTCACATGCTAGGATTTTTCTAAAATTTTCAAAATGTATGTATGGTTTTTTTTTTTTTTTTTAATCTAGATTTGTCATTTACCATTCTTGAAAGGCCTTTTAAGTTTCCGAACTTTCGCGGAAGGTCCTCCTGCAGTCCATTTTATTCAAGTAAATTATATATATATATATATATTATATATATGTGACACTATATCTGGGGAGTGAAGATCACTAATTATGAGCCTCGTAGTGATTATATACCAATTTGACACGGGACTACTTTTTGCAAATTGTTTTCGCATTTCTTGATTTAATTTGAATTTGATTGGAGTTATTGGTAACAGTGGTGTCTGGTGAGTTCAATCCTAATAAATTGCTTTGTTACATACAAGTAACATATGGCTCTGTCTTCGGATCCAATTTCAGACCTCCCGCCAATGTTGTCTGAAAATAATTAATAAATAAGTAAATGAACTCGATCTTAGTTATGACAATCTGTTTTATGTTCTAAATTTTTAGTAAGCATACTGTTGGCCTTTTTCTCAATCCTTATATTTTGCGAGTCCCACTATTCTCATTATTGATCTCGTAAGAAACACGAGATTAGATGGCCTTCCAATTGAGAGTTCTGGTGAGGGGTCTTGCCGGTGCACTGGGCGTTGGCAGATCCTCAACATGTTTTGGGTTTCGTAAACCGGTATTGGCAAAAAAATTAGTAGAAGTGTTGGACTGTGAACAATAAAAATTTCTCAAACTTTTATTCTTGTCTTGTAGCTATGTTAATTTAATATATAAAAAGGGTAAAGATTGAGAATTGTACCGTCATCCTATTTGGTCGACTTAAAAAGAAAAACTTTTGAACTCATGAACGATCCTTTTCTTCAAGACCACATTTTTTCAGACCTTACCTCCGTCGTTTAATCGAATGAATAAGTGGGCGTTTTCTAACTAATTGAAGGAATGATTCACACGCTCACAATTTAGGTGTCTCTCTAGGTTTTCCTTCTGACTTAAAGTTTAACTACCAAAAAATCTAAAGTCATCTTCTACCTTGATATAAATCCTATTTATAGAGCAAGATTGGTTACCAAAAAATTTCATCTTGAATTTTGAATATTCCCAATATTTAAAATTAAGATATGTATAAAATTGGAAACTTATTATATTATATTTAAAATATAACATAATTTGTAATATAATAATATATGTTACACATATACGTATATATGTATACATATACGTTACATTATATCTAAAATTAAGTTTTCTTCTTTCCTTTATACATATATATAATATTATTTTAAATATTTAATTTAAAATCTAATTTTAAATATAAATATTTATAATTTCAGAAACATGAAAGTTGTAACGACTTGACTTTTCAGACCGTTAACTAACTTACTTATTCTTATTTTATTTAGTTTTAAAACTTATTTATGTTAGGTTTCAAAAATACATAATTAAAAAAAATAAAAAACAAATCATACTCATACTTCAAGTGTTAATTACGAGATGTATGTGTCGCTTCTTCTAAACCAATATTTGGAGCAATCCGTAATGTGTTAAATTTCCTCTTCCAGTTGAGCAATTAATCTCGCATTATTCAGAGAAAGCTTGTGCAATTTTCATTTTATAAAAACTATACATATATAAATATTTGTTTATCATTCACTATGATAATGACTAGTGTATCATAATTATTCCAATATTTGTAGAGAAATAAAATTGGACAATCGATAAAAATAATAAAATTGGACACTTTATTTTGATAGGATTGTAATTTGATTATTTCTCAAAAGGGAATGATAATATTTTAAAATGGTATTGAATTTAATGCTTGTATGACCTTGATGAAAATTTACTTAAACCTCATGTTACAATAACATCAATGATCTTAAAAAAAAAAAAAAGCCCACGTAAACCTTAAACTTGTAAAATGTAGTAAGCAATTACCTGTGATGGGATATGCATCATTTTAGGAAATGCAAAGAGTGTAATTTGTATGAATTTAAATCTTTTTTGATCACTAAACGCCAACATGCATGTGTATGTGCACTCCCTCCCTTTCTTCCCCTCGATGATGAATATATCGACAAGTTCATCGATATTTCCCCGAAATTATCCATAAATGAGGACCCTCGATACAAATTCAAGAATTGGTCCCACTTAATATTTCAAGAATTTGGGATCATAAAAATATGATTTGATTAGCATTCTAACAGTTCACTTTGTGTTGAAAACCGACTCGTAAATTGTGAGTTATAGTCTTGTCATTTTTTGCTTTGTTTTGCAAAGCCTATAGCCTTCTTCGACGAGTTAAAATTGGTCGGGCACAACATTTCTAGTATTTGGGATCATAAAAACAAGATTTCAATAATCTTCTAACTAGTCACTTCTCGTCTAAAACCGACTCCTAAATTGTCATTTATGGTCTTTTCAATATTCGCTTGTTTTGCAAAGCCTATAGCCTTCTTTGACCAGTTAAAATTGGTCGGGCAAAACATTTCTAGGATTTGGGATCATAAAAACATGATTTCAATAGTCTACTAATGGTTCACTTCTTATCTAAAAACGACTCCTAGATTGTGAGTTAATGTCATCTCAATATTTGCTCTATTTCTCAAGGGCTATAGCCTTCTTCGTATAGCTAAAATTGGTCTAGCTCAAAATTTCATTTATTTGGGATAATTTGAAAATGCTTTTAATAGAAATCCAATGGTTTAATTCATGTCTAAAAACTAGCTTTTTAATCACGAGTTATGGTCGTCTCAACATTTACTCCATTTTCTAAAGCCTATAGCCTTCCCCGTTCAGTAAAAATTGGTCCGGCTCAAAATTTCAAGGATTTTGGATCTTTATAATATGCTTTAAATAGCATTCTAATGGTCAACTTTGTGTTGAAAATCGCCTTCAGAGCAAATAATGAGAAGACCTTAAATCACAATTCACCAAGCATTTAGGAGTTTAGGGTTTAGGGTTTGAGATTTAGGGTTTGGTTTTGGTTGGGGTTTAGGGTTTTGGGTTTCGCGTTTAGGGTGTAGGGGGTTTAGGGCTCAGGGTTTGAGGTTTAGGGGTTTGGGGTTTGGGGGTTTGGGGTTTGGTGTTTAGGGTTTCAGGTTAGGGTTGGGGTTTGGGTTTAGGGATTCGAGTTTGGGATTTGGGGGGTTAAGGGTTTAAGTTTGGGATTAGGTTTTAGGCTTTGGGGTTTGGATCATTAAAATATGCTTTAAATAGCACTCTAATGGTCCGTCGAGCCAAAATTGGTCCATTTCAAAATTTCATGCATTCCGGATAATTTAAAAATTCTGGTAATAGCAATCCAATGGTTTACTTCGTGTCTAAAATCGGCTTCTTAATAATGAATTATGGTCATATGAAAATTTTCTCTATTTTCCAAAGCCTACAGCCTTCTCCGACGAGTTAAAATTGGTCTGGCTCAAAATTTTTAGAATTTTAAATTATTAAAGCATACTTTAAATACTATTCCAATGGTCCATTTCATGTCTAAAACTGAACTCTAAATTGTGATTTAATGTTTGCTCAATATTTTATCTATTTTCCAAAGGCTATAGTCTTCTCCGTCTAGCCAAAATCAGTCTGGCTAAAAATATCATGTATTTGGGACAATATAAAAATGCTTTTAATAGAAATCCAACGGTCTAATTCATGTCTAAAACCAA
>JAFMPE010103251.1:8251-21499 GCA_024759925.1 Ficus religiosa
TGAAAGAATGCAGTTACTCTTTTTTTCTTTTATAAAAGACACAATTACCGTATCGATACAAAATATCTAAATTTAAATAAGATTTTAATGTTATCTAATCTCCTAAAATCAAGGAAACAAAATAGACGGTTACAAATGAATTCAACATCCTAACTATCATTAACTATAATATTCAACTTTTATCATCATGCCCTCTGAAGATGGAGCACCATTAGGAGTTTTAATATTAGACTACAATAGAAAGGACTTGAATAGATAAGTCTAATGAGTCGAGATTTTTTTTCCTTTCATTTTTTTTTAATTTTTTTATTGCATTTCTTTTTATTTCTACAGAAATAAAGACAAAGGAACAAGGTCGGTGTTGAAGGTGCAGAGGCGTAAGAAAACGATGACAATCATTGAGAGCACAGAGTACATAGAAGAGATGATAATTGTCGGGGGAGAGCGCAGGAGTGTGGAGACAGAAATCATCGAGAGAATGGGGCAGGACGACAATTATACACAAGGAATTAGAAATGGTAATCATCAAGAGAGGCATAGGGATATATAACATTATATCTTCAAGGAATTGCACAAGAGCGCGGGGAGGATCAGAGAATCGTTTCACTTCAATATAATACATAAGAAAGAAAATAGATGTGTCAGCTATAAAAAATCAAGGGCTCGCTTGAGCATAATTGCTCTGATAACATAAAGAACACTTAAATTAGAGGAAAAAGAGAGAGAGAGAGAGAGAGAGCAGAAAAATTTAACCTGTGTGTAAGAACATATAAGGATTTGGGAAAAAAAAATCAAAAGATTCATTAGTCAAGAACATTATAAATGGACTTCATATATTAACATATTAAGAGAATATCATTAATATGTTGATGTAATGAGGAGTTGGGGAAGCGACCCTTCAACTACCTCTAATGTCATAACTTATAACTTTCATTCTTATCATATCCTCTCACTAATTGGAGAAGATGGGTATGACACTTATTCCTAGATTTCGTTAGCCTATTTCTTATTAATTGTGACAATGTGAAGATTTGCATGTCACTATGCATCTAACATTATAACATAAATATCTGTGAGACATATTGATTATATTAGTACAAAATAAATTATGCACGTCAAATGCTTAATCAAAGCAATTCATATAATTCATATACACATCACCTCATCGAGGCAAATTATAGCAAACGTAAAGTATCAACAAAGAAAAACATTTTATTACATGCTGTAGGTGAGATTTCTACTTATTTGTCTTATGTGCTTAAACTTCCGGAGTTGTACCTCCTACCACACAAGTTTGAGAAATTATCCAGATTTAATAATATATCAATATTAGATAGAATCATAGTTATATTACTTTATTCATTTACTTATTTATTTTATAAATTAAAGTGAGTTTAATTTACTTATATCATAATTAACATTAACAATTAATTCATATTGATTATTAAGTGTTAAATAAATTTCTACTAATTATTATTTAATTAATTTAATATTACTTATATTAATTTAATGAATTAACGGATTAATTAGGTAGTAGTTAATTATTACTTTATTAATTGAGTAATTAATTAAATTACATAATTTTAATTGACTAATTAATAATTATATCATTAATAATTTAATTATGTTACTTAAATATTCTTTCTCATTTAATAATCATCAATTATTAATTCTCATATTAAAAATTAATAATTAGATTAGTCTAATAATTAATGTTTGACTAACCTCTAACTAATCATCCATAGTTATATTAACAATTATATCAATGATCAATTAATCATGTATTATAATTATGTAGTTACTCAACATAATAATATTATTTACACAGCTAATTATCACTTATTAATTCTTATAAGTAATTAATTAATTATTAATTACTTTATTAATTATTAATTAACTTTCTTAGCATAATTACATGTTGTTATATATTTATTAGTTTATTTATTTAGTTATTACTTAATTAATTAATCAATCAATGTGACAAGGAGTGCCTAAGTATATACCTTCCATTTAGTATTGGGCTTATAAGGCTCAATCAAATTAGTTATGATCATTTAGTTGGGCTAAGATAGTCTCTTGGTATATACCCAGTAATCCTCCAGTATACTTTATCTTAGTCCATTTATAAACTTGTGATTCAACTTTCTAAAGTTAGGATTTTTCACATTATTTGATCATACACTTAATACCAACTCATTTCATAAATAAATATGTCAATATGTTATAACTTACCCTTATGTCACATTTTAATATTTAATCGTTTTGTCGATGCGGGATTTTAATTTGTTAGATTTATTTAAATTTAAGTATAATCATGTTTTAGACACTTGATAACTCGTTACAAGGCTTCAATTATCTAGTTTCTATCTTTATGATTTTTTTCCAAGATTTTAAATATTTCAAACATTAATGTGAACGTTTTCCTAAGTGTCTTATGGTGAAATCTCAGTTTACTATATGACAATACAATATTATGTGATATTTAATAAAATTTATGTGCACATCCGTTTTAAATGCATGATAACTCATTTTAAAGCTTGAGATATCTATTTCATAGCCATAAAGTTATTTCCTTTAGTGTTTGAGTGTTTTATGCCATAAACTTAGGTTATGATACTGTTGGTCCCATGTATGTACTATATATCAAGATTAATGGGTAAATTTAGAAAAATCATAACAATTCATTTACATGTCCAAATAAGGCACAAGATATGTTATTGGAAAGCTTATGATGTCTAGCTCATACACTTAGAACAGTTTTATAAAACATTATAGTTTACTAACCCAAAATATATAAAACCCGTGGCTGGTATAGGGTTCCAGCAAAAACTCTCGGTTCCTGGTTCAAATTTGTAAAATTCACCAAAAACTGCACATTTATCCGTTTGAGGTACTTGGTACCTTGTTGGAAAGCTTAAAGAATCTAGTTTTTAGATATATAATTTATAATCCAAAATTTTTGAGACGAAAGGGTTTGAAATACATAAAAACAGTGGCTAGACTGTACCCTAGAGGTTCCTTTTTCTCCAGTTTTGTGTCACAACTTCAAATGTACATAACTTTAGATATACAAAAGCAAATCAAGTGATTCCAACTCCTAAAATGAAGCTTCTCCTCTGTAAAATCATATCGTATAATTTATTTTTCATACCAAAGTTTCTAATGGATGCTATATTACCACAACAACCACAAGCTCTAACAAAGTTCGCAGATCTTAATGAAATGCTCTGTGGATCCTTTATGATTTCGGACATCCAAAGTTCTTCTTCTCAAAACCTTTTTTAGGTAAGAAGAAGTCTAACATTAAGATTATAACTAAACATTATGCTTTAGTTGTCCAAAAATGACTAAAATACAAAGAATACTACTAGGTTACCTATAGTAACACGTCTTCCAACTCCGCTTCACACTTCTTTGAACTTGGTAATAGGGTTGCTTGGAGCTTAAAAATGGAAGGATAAGGGTGCTAGAAGGGTGTTGGAGATGAAGAATAGTGTTGGTGATTTTGTTTTGTTGTGTGTGTGTGTGTGTGTGTTTTTTTTTTTTTTTTATCTTGGTGGTGGCTATATAATCTAGAGTTTTTGAGCTTAACATGTGTAAGAATAAAATGAGACGTTGGGGGCTTGTTTTTAGTCAACACTTGCTTCAACGAGCTGTATTTTGAGGGGTAAAAAATATAAAATTTTGGCTAATTCTCCCCTTGCATTGCCATCACTTAAGGGAGGGAGTTGATGTGAAAATTTTGTTCAAAAAAGTGAGAGACAAGGGGTCACTTTCACTTATACCTTCTTTGTGTCATATTGTCAAAACAAGCCATTCCATCTCTTACATGAGGTTGCATGCATACACCACTTTTTTTTTTCTTTTTTCTTTTTCATTTATGTTCAAATTTCTTCTTGCTTTTGACCACACAAATCCGGATCTCCCATTTGATTTCTCATTTTTTATTTTGTTTTTCTTTCTTCTAATTTTTCCACCATTGATCAAAAGTTGTCATTCTTTTTCTCATCCATTGGATCTTCCATCGCACAAATCCTTACCTTAGGCTCTCATTGGTTACTTATCATCCAAGACTTGCCCATTTATTTGCCAAGAATCTTTTAACATAAAATCTACACAATTGATTTCAAATCTAAGCACATTTCTTGATTAATCTTCCACCTTTAGATTTTCTAAGAGTAAATCCTCATTATTCATCTCTTATCTATGTGACACATTAATTTTTTCAATTATATTCTCAATACTTAAATTTGATATGATCAAAATAAATACTAAGGTCATTAAATTAACCTACTAATAATAGTTGGGGTTCCTTTCAAAAAAATTAACACTTACCCTATAGTACAACAAAATAAATTTTTCATATCAATTTATATGGCATTCAACTCATCTTCTATGCATCTATAATTTCTCATTTAAATAAAGAAACGCCACATTGTTAGATCATCGATATCATCATATCAATGACACATATACAATTATTCATAATCTTGAAATTCGATATTCATCAAAATAATTTATTAGAAGTATATTAATGAAGGAAATCTATGACAATAATTCATGAAATCAAGTTTATGAATTTTTAGGGCGTCACACTATTAGATGACATTTAATGAATTATTATGAGTTGTCATTTTCAAGTGTATAGTCCATGTTGTTAATGTCGTTTACTCAAAGTGGTAATAACCGCTTTACGTTATTCTCATGTATATTGTTGTTCATGGATTATGGTGACATTCTATGTTGTCGTATTCCTGGTTTTAGCTGGTTGATCAACAGAATCCGATTATTATTTGTTACAAATTCGCTTTTTAACACCGCATATAGCAAGGTTTTCATCTAAACGGCGTGAGGTTTCACTAATCTTTGAGTTATATAATAGTGCTCAGACAATAGCGAGTCGCACACACTCGATTTGGATGTAAAGGCATGTAGTTGTTAGTCTCATACTCGATTTTTAGAGTCTTTTTGTTTTAGTGAGATTAAAATGGCGTGCTTTTCATCAATCAAAGAGTAAGGCCTTTAACAAATATTCATATTAGAAATAACTCTATAAGATGTTTATTTTTATGATCCTATTTTAAAACATGTTCTTTATATATATATATATATATATTATGATATTGCGTAAATGTCTATTAAAAAAAAAAAAAAACAACAACAACAACAATAACCACTTGTAGTTTTCATTTTGCCATCTTACTATATTTAATATCATTTTCCCTCATTGTGATTCATATTTTTTCCCTTTTTTTTAATCATTGTTATATATTTATCTTAATGATCAATTCTTTATTACAAAGGTTGCTTGTTAATATGATTTAGTTCTTTTTATAAATTTGTTTTTTAAAGTATGATTTAGGTTTATTAGAAACCTATTTTTTTCAGTATGATTTATGATAATGTCTTTTTTTCTATTATTATTGATCTTATTTTAATAGTTAGTTTCTAAAGTTTAAATGTGGTGTATAATTTCTTTTTTTTTTTTTTACGATAATTACTATATTATTATGATGGTTTAAAATATGATATTTTTTTTTATGATGATTACTATATCATTATGATGTATTTTTATGTTTTAAGTGTTTTCTATTGTTTTACAATAACAATTTAATTATACATACAATGAACTTTATCTTAATGACAAATTATTTATTATTATTATTATTATTATTCTTTGCATACCATACAAAATACGTATGCGACGATCCTTTTTTTCTTTATAATTAATCAAGTAAAGGGGTCTTTTTTTTTTTTTTGTTAAGTCTGAAATTTTTTTAGAAATTTTTTTTTTCATTTTTTATTCGTTTATTTTTGATTTTTTTATGAAAGAGTAATGTAGTCTTTATTATTATCACTTTAGACATGTATCTAAATAAAAAATGGATAGTTTTTAGATCATAGCCTCTAATTTAGATATTCATATAAATAACCCTTCAAATTAACGTCTGGAATTTCACTTTGGTCATGTTTAGAGAGTATATTAACTCTGATTGTTTTCTTCTTATTTTGGGGGGGGGGGGGGGGGGGGGGGGGGGGGAGTGGGGAACGAGTCACACACGTGACAAGACCAATTGAACAATATAATTGAGAAACCCATATAATGGGGGAGAACAACTTTTGTAGAAAAAACTCCTCAACTTTTCGTAAGGTCTTCAAACCCTACGATGAGGGAGAATGACTTTTGTAGAAAAAAAAAAAAAAAAAACTTCTTAATTAACGCGTCTGAAGGTCTTTTAACTCCGCAAAATTAGCTTAATAGGTCTCAACTTGTGCAGAGATCATTGTCTAGCTATCTAGTACTCCAAACAAAGGTGTAGAAAGTTGATAAGTCAATTTCCTATCGCGCCTGATCTAGATAGCAAAATTTGTATTATGGTTCAAGCCTTAACGTGACAAGACTAATCTTTTAACCAACAAAAAAAAAATGACAAGACTATTTTCAAAGGAAAAAAAAAAATACTTAAATGGACAAGACAGAGACTTTGATAAGGTTCTGCGGAGAAGTATATATGTGTTGACCTTAAATTTTTTTTTTTTTTTTAATACGAATTATGTAGGGATCTTAATTGTTGATTGTGGCATTTAGCAATATACATATATATAAACAAAAAATTCACCAAAAATTATATATAAACAAAAAGTAGACTGGCAGTTTGCATGGGACGACTATAACTTGTCAACAATTATATATATGATTCTTTTCTAAATACAAAAGTAATGTGAGATCAAAATTTTTTTGCACGGTGAAATCTTTGTCTCATCGGTCTCTCTTGTTAATTTCCGGTGAAATTATAATATATTATGGGTCAAGAGGATTTATAATTGGTTTTGAGATAGTGAAATTTATTAATTCAAATTTGAATAGCAGTTAATTACTATTGTCCACAGAAACTATTGTTTGGGAGCAACAAAGGACCTTGTATTATATACTACGTATTGGGGTTTTTGATCATTAATTTGTGTTGAATAAGTGTGGTATGGTGGCCACACATGCTCTTATCAAAATAAAAGGTCCATACAATACAGCGGCGGAGGGATAAGCAAATAGGCAGGAATTGTCATTATTTTTGACATTTTCTTTTTCTTGTTTAAAAATTTGAAACTTTGACGATTTTTTTTTTTTTTTTTGGCATTTTGTTCATATTCAAAATCAGTTATTGCATGTAAGTTTCCCCACTAAAAACTGTAATCCTTTTTCTACAATTTCATTAGTCATACTCAAAAGGACAAATAATCTTTGAAAAAATTAAGCACACGTCCCCATTGGACTAGGATATTGGCTCTGTCACTTTATATTATACCTTTCCGTAGAGTTTAGACCCTTTTTTCCTGTGAGATTAATCTTGTCACGTTAAGCTTGAACAACACAAATTTGATCTTTTCACAATGTTGAGGAGAATATTTTGATGCTAACTGACAAATTATTTATAATTTATACTCTATTTCCTAGATATAATACGATTAGTATGTCGGATATATAATTCAATTTGTTTCCTAAGTACTTACTTTATTCATATCTTACGCAGACATCATTTTGCTAATCAGGAGATATATATTGAAATATTATTTTTATGTAACGCCAGATGCAGTCAGTTGTAAATTTCAATTGTTACCAATTAATATACCCCGTACGCGTGCTTCGTTATTTAATTATCAACAATTTTTATAGCAACAGTCAAAATTAAGGAATTATGAATTGGGGTTTCTTAAGATAAATGCCATATTTTTACTAGCAAAAAAAGAGAGTGGGGGAAGAAAAAGTTCTTCCAAACCTAAGTCATAAAGTCTTAAAAAAAAAAAAAAAAAAAAAAAAAAAAAAAAAAAACCCTAATAACTAAACAAAAGGAAAAACTGTAAATAAGCAATTTTTGAGAAAACTTTTTTTTTTTTAATTCTCCATTTTAAAGTAGAGGGATTCGAATTTTACCCTTTGCTATGGAGTTAAATATGGAATAACTACTTGATATACCAACAATCATGAAAGATACAAAATGCAAAATAACCACTTCTGGCATAGTTGGAATATAGAATTGTAGAAGCCTACTATTTCTATTGTTCCTGTTCATTTTCTAATTTGGTAGCATGTACATGCCACTAGTTTAGACGACATTTCTAAATATCTTTCTTTTCAAATTTGCAGATTGCGGGAGGTTCACATTAACCAATAGAACTAAACTCTTCAATTCTACGATCTTTTGAATTAGAAAACCGCTGAAACATATGAAGATTGGAACATTGTTGTTATTGTTAACTATGTATAATCTTGATAGTTCATCTTGATGAATCATGTAATGGGAGATGAAGATGAATTCTTGAGGAACTTTTTCAACAATGCTTTATTATATAGGTTGGCTACACAATAAAGCACCTTGTACTGGTACTATATATTGCATCTATGATTTTGTTTTTGTCCTAATTCATGCGATTCCAATGACGCATATAGTTTACTTCTTATTTTGTGAAAGTAGTGATTTTGAAAGAGAAAAAAGGAACCACGTACATCTAGGTTAGCACCTAGTTTCCATTCTCATCTCACATTTCACCATTAGTTATTATTAGAAACGAAAACAACAGGAAATTACAAAAGGATCCAGTACAATCCAAAGAGCGAAAAATAAAGATGAAAGAAAAGGCCGATCGATTAGCATCACACCAACTAGGCCAAGCATAAGAAGAAAATACAAGTAGTATTCATCCATGCTTAAAATTTGGAACAAAAGCAAAATCTATTGAGAAGAAATATTCACTGCCACCATTTGAAGAAGTACCACACCAATTTGCAATGCCCGATCAAATTGCTTTATTTGAAAAACGAACAATTTGCCACTTGATCACATTGTACGCTTTCTGATAGAATTTGAGAAGAACCATCCGACTTTTTGCCAACAACCTTCAGACGATCACCAAGGAACAACAACCTACGTGTGCAATAAACAATCAACCGCATAAGAAAAGTCTCTTTCAAGATATGGGCTATCACAATTCTTATTTGAGTCAAGATTTAACAAAGTTCTTATAATGAGAGAAATTGTACGTAGTACTGTTAACATCGAGAACAAACTACTGCACTGCTTGAGAAACCAGTTAAACGTACCCAAATGCAAACAAGCAGTGGATGACTATATAAGAAATGTATTACACAAACACATGACTCAATCCACAAGAAAGTAGATCAATCTCATATGCAAGTCCCAACAAGATTTTTGCATCAATATAAAAGGCAGAGCATATATTATTTTGGTATTTGAAAAGGCACTAAAAGATACACAAGTGCAATCAAACAGAGTAAATGAAGCAAAAAAAGACTAAAACAAGAAAAAACAGAGTAAGGGAAAGAAACTGAATAGAGCAAGGGACAAATAACCTGGTAAACTCAATTTTTGCGTTGCCTAATCTCCCTTCTCGGTGGAATTCTTGCGAAAGCCTTGAGAAACCATCCCTGCCTCTCCATGATCACCATGTCACCAATAACAACTCCAACGACCAACCCGCTAATAGCTCCAGCCAAAACAAATCTCCAATCTAATTCAATTGGAGACCCCGAATCATCGTCTTCTTTAACAGCTGAAGGTGGTAGTGGCAAGGGCTTCAAATTTTCACATTTCTTGGATAATGGTAAACCACATAGTCCTGCGTTACCCTCAAAAGAAGTGTTCTCAAAAGTTCCGAATTGGTTCCCTTGCGGTATCGGCCCAGTGAGATTGTTGTGAGAGACATCAAAACTTTGGAGGAACGTGAGTCCCGTCAGTTCCTGAGGGATCTCTCCTGAGAGGTTATTGCTAGAAAGGTCCAATGACTCCAGCTCTATTAAGTTCCCCAAGGACGAGGGAATACAACCCTTAAGATTGTTGAAGGACAAATTGAGCGAACGAAGAGCTTTGAGGTTTCCGATGAATTGAGGAATCTCTCCGTTGAATTTGTTGCATGAGAAGTCAATCTCTGCAAAGTTCTCTTGAATCACTTCGTAAAATCTTTCCAGACCTTTGTTGACAATTGTAGTGGTGTATCTATAGTAATAATGCTGCGATACATAAATTCCAGTCCGATCACTTACTTCCTCTGCCTTCATATAGCTTGATTCACTGATGCTGATAGCTTTCATTCCACTCCAAATAAGTATGTAATGAAAAGGCAATTTACCAGTGAAACTATTGTAAGAGAGATCAATAACACGCAACTTGGGGAATAAAAAAATTTGTTTGGGCTTCTTGATAACACCATGGAATCCATTATGTCGCAGATTCAAAAGTTTGAACTCCGGAAGAGTCCCCAACCAAGTAGGAAAGACATCGATAAGTTGATTTTCTCCCACATCAAGATATTCAAGCATCGTACAAGCAGCCAAAGATCTTGGTAATTTCCCCTTTAATTTATTTTTACTGAGATCCATCATTTTCAAATTACTTGGAGACGAGCATACTTGAGGAATGGCACCTTCAAAAGAGTTGTTTCTCAAATTTAACACTGACATGGAATTAAGATTACCCAAACATCGCGGAACTGTGCCACTCAAGTTGTTTGAAGACAAATCAAGCATGGAAAGAGAATTCAACTTGCACACCAATGGGGAGATTTCTCCTGTTAGCCAATTGTTTGAGATAAAATAGGTTTGAATGGATGTTGGAGCAATCGGCAACTGCCCATGAAACGAGTTAAAACTAAGGTCCAATCGCCAGAGATTGACCCAGGGAAGGAATATTGGTGCTTGTTGGGGAAAGTCTACCAGGAAGTTCTCCCCAAGGAAAAGAAATTTCAAAGTTTCCACACTCGTATTCCACATCCATTTTGGAATGTGACCATGAATTTTGTTTTGTGAAAGATCCAACCACTCCACTTCATTTTGATACTTGAGGAAATTTGGGAACTCACTTAAGTTGCAGGAACGCAATCCCAGACCCACGAATTTCGAAGTTGTTGCATTTTTGTATTTTGGGTGAAAAAGCAGAGATAATTTATTACCACCTAGGTGAAGGTCGAAAAGACTTGTCATGGTAAAGAACATGTCAAATTCCACTGTACCACTGAGATTGTTTTCATTTAGAACAAGTCTCTGCAAATTCTTGAGTTGGGATAATGAGAACGGAATCGGACCATACATTTCATTTCTTGAAAGATAAAGCACAGTGAGTTGAGTGAGGTTACCTATCCAAGTGGGGATTGGACCGCTTAGTTTATTATCACTAAGGCTTAAAATACTGAGATGGCTAAGGTTTTGAAAAGAAGAAGGGATACAACCATTTAGATTGTTTTTTTCAAGTCTCAGAATCTTTAGTTGTGTGAGGGTTCCCAACCAAGATGGGATTGGACCAGTCATTTGATTGCTGGAAAGATAGAATTCAGTGAGTTGGGTAAGCTTTTGAAAAGAAGATGGAATACTACCACTTAAATTGTTGTCATCCAGCCACAACACACTAAGTCGAGAAAGGTTTCCTAGCCAAGATGGAATTGGACCTCCCAAATGGTTTCCCATAAGACTGAGAACATTGAGTTGGGTAAGCTTACCAAGTGAAGATGGTAAAGGCCCTGAAAAATTGCACCCCAAAAGATATAAAATCTGTAGTGATTTAAGCTTTTCAATTGAGGATGGTATACTTCCCGAGAAACTAGTCTCTGGAAGTACCAACCTTTCAAGAGGACTCCATTGGTGGAATTCAGGCAAATAACCAGTGAGATTCTTGTTCCATCCTAGATAAAGAACTTGTAGGTTTGGCAGGTGAAAAATGTTCATAGGAAACTCACCATACAATCCACAATTTAGGAAAACAAGCCCTTTCAAAGAAGTGAAATTTACTAGAAAATCGGGGACTATAGATGGTATAGAAACGGATGTGAGATAAAGCGACTCTAAGCTTGTTAAGTTTTGAATCAGGCTTCTTAGACTTGGATTTTTAAGTTCCAACAACCGATATTGTTTTGTAGGGTCATTGGGATCGAATGGGGTAGATAGGTCGAGGTAAGTCAATTTGGATAGATATGACATTTGAGAGGGAATTTGACCAGAAAATCTCGAATTTGAGAGGTTTAGATATGTCAAACCCGAAAGTTGCCCAATGGCAGAAGGAATGAGAGAGTAGTTGAAGTGATTATCAGCAAGATTCAACTTTTGGAGATGAACAAGGTGAAAGAGGCTGCAATTGGAGTCGATAGAGCCATAGAGACAACTGCTCTCGAGAACAAGGCCAATCACATGACCCGTCTTCTCATCGCACTCAACGCCATCCCAAGAGCAGCAGTTGGTACTCTCTCCTTCAGATTTCCACGACAGGATCTTAGGATAAGCACCCTCGTAAACAGAGACAGATCTGTCAATGACAAAGCTTTGCTTGAACTGCAACAGCGCGTATCTCTCGCCATCATGGCAAGACAAGGACTGCACATAAGAAGCAACAGAAGAGTTAGCAAATACATGAGCATCAAACAACTGAGGGTTTAAAAGAGTTGGCAAATACATGAGCATCAGAAGACGACAAGTTCAAAAGCAGGCACACCAACGAAGACAGCCACAACGACAGCCCCATAACATTTGAATTTTTCAGATTTTTTTTTTTTTTTTTTTGGGTACTTGTTTACTGTGTTTTATGTTTCACCGAGAAAAAAGCACAGCAACTGTAGGGATACTTATTGACACGAATTCAGATTCTAGATGATGACGTTAGCAGGGAATTTTCATCACAATTCACTTCCAATTCACATTTCAAGTAAACATAGATTTTAGTTCTAATATGTAAAACTCCAACTTCAACCATTATTTCAAACGGACCCAGAATGTAAGTCGAAGTCTAATTTGACACTATTATGTACATATATATGATATATGATCTTATCTTGTTTTTCGCCCTTTTAAAGATTGTGGGGATTCTTAACAGAGATTTTTAAAATCTTCACAATAATTTTAGCAGAAAAATCCAGTGACTATTTCTTCGTTTTCTTAAAGTGATGACACATGTTATTGTCATTTCATTCGTATAATGACCTAAAAGTTTTTTTTTTTTTTTTTAAATAATAAAGCATTATTAAAAAGTAAAAGAAAAAGATCTTACATACCTAAAACATAAAAGACAAAAACTAAAACTAGGAAAACAATTACGAAGAACAAACAAAACAAGAGTCTCCAATACCGTCGTTAATTGTAACAATTAATTGCTATATGTTTTTAAGTCAGTAAATAAATGTTGTATTCATTTATTATCGAAGATACATGTTGGATTTTTTATTCATCAAAATAGTGTACGACCTAATAGTTGA